>JAHKKI010000406.1:0-12420 GCA_029465975.1 Dallia pectoralis | reverse complement strand
GTAAATATTCCCAATCACTAAAAGCCCAGTGAATACATCTAAAGATCTGAAAAAGGCTTTATTTGCCAAGAAAAAAAGAAAAAAACAACCATTAAAAGCAACCTTAAACCAAATTATGCCTCAAAGTTTTTAGAAACTGCCTTTATAGAGCATTGAATGCCCTCTACCAACACCACAATTAGCCTATCAAGGTATCACCTGTTATAAGCGTTCATAAAGCAACCTTAGCAGCATAAGAGGTGCATGTTCATAACAACTAATGTACTGAGCTGCCAGCCACAAACTGGAGAAATAGGGTTACAATTTCATTCACTGAACATTTTATAAAGTCGGGCGTTAAACCATAATTATAAGATATACATACATACAATTTACATGAGGTATGCAGAACATACCTCTTCTAACTGTGTAAAAAAAATCCATAAAGCAAGTTTGGCATGTAAAAGGTTTCATTGGCAGTATGTCGCATGTCAATTACTGAGGAAAGAAACTAACCAATACAAAGCATGAAATGAAACATTTGAATTGCCTGCAGCAGGACATATATCTGGTCAGACTCCTGTATCCCTGAATCAAGAATGATTTACGTTTATTTAGTAAATGTAGATTATTTATTATACTATATACAACATAGGTGTTTGTTTTTTAATCTCATTTGTCTAATCAAATGCACTCCAAAATCTCAGATGTTTAAACCCTGAGGTGATTTAGTCAATAGACTAATCAGAGGGCAAACTATCAAAATTGGACTGCCTGTTTAAACCTTTGTCCCTGCTAATTGGAGTCCCAAAACAACATCACAACTTAGTGTTACAACAATGCGTGTCTAGTTTGAGCCTATAGTGTTGAAAGGTGAAAATATGGAGGAAACGACTAAACATGTGTTCACGTTGATATATCCTAGTCAAAACTTGCGAGAGAAAAACATAAAAAAACATCTTCTTACTTCTACCAGTCTACACATTTAGGTCGGAACAGCTATAGATATATATGCAGAGTAAATGGAATTTAATAAATGCACCCTTACCTGTTCGGCATCAGGACACCGCTATCCTCTCTGCATCAATATGCTCAGGAACCGAGCAGATGCTGTAGGGGTCTCACACCGTCCCCAAATAGTAGTGTCCCTCCGCAGCCAGAGCAGGTGCTGTACGCCTGAAGCACCAACACACACTGCCTCACGAGGTATAAATATAATAAATATATTCTGGTGGCTGATGTTGAGCTCTCAAAACTATTCTAAACAAGCATTCCGACGCTTCCGGTCCACGCCGGACGCATGCAAATATATACAAGTGGTAGCTCCAGGAAGACAGGTGGGTGTATTATTATATTATTATTATTATTATTATTGTTGTCTATATTGGCTGTGACGTCACGTGGACCTCTGCTCTGCCTTGCAGGTAAATGTGTATTTATTGGTGAGTCTCAGAGCTGCCCGGTGTAGATGCGTCCTGTCTCTGCCTGCCTCTGCTTTTCGGGGACCTTGAATAAGCCACTGCTGTGTAGGAATATGCGTGTGGATGCTTCTGAGCTGCGGATAGAGTCGGTGCGCCCAGCTGCAGTCATCAGCCAGTAGCAATACACTCATGATGGGCAGTTGATCCTGAGAGTGTGGGCGTGTTCAGACTGGAGGTGATGCTGAGAGTTTGGGCGTGTTCGGACTGGAGGTGATGCTGAGAGTCTGGGCGTGTTCAGGTGATGCTGAGAGTGTGGGCGTGTTCCTACTGGAGGTGATGCTGAGAGTGTGGGCGTGTTAAGGTGATGCTGAGAGTGTGGGCGTGTTCAGACTGGAGCTGATGCTGAGAGTGTGGGCGTGTTCAGACTGGAGGTGATGCTGAGAGTGTGGGCGTGTTCAGACTGGAGGTGATGCTGAGAGTGTGGGCGTGTTCAGACTGGAGGTGATGCTGAGAGTGTGGGCGTGTTCAGACTGGAGGTGATGCTGAAGGTGCGTACATACAACATATAGAACAATATTAAGTATACTATGGGGGTGGAGGGGTATAGGGGTAGTAATATAATAAATGCTATAGAAAATACAGATTTAAGATTTCATGTCAATCAAATTAGCCCCATAAAACAAAGGATTTTAGGCCGTTTTTCTTATCACATCCTTAGTCATGTAATGTATTTTGTTACATATGTTAAATGCTGTCAGTGTTTGTAAGTGAGGGCTTGTGTGCAAGTGTTGTTTATGTTGTTTACAAAGATTGGTCCACCAATTTCCTTACGATAGTACCACTTTATATTTGACTAACCAGGGTGATGACTGAATGCTGGTATAATTAATATAAGAGGCACTACAGAAAATGTTACTGAAAATGACCTCGCTAATTGGGCATGGCAGACACGATTTGCAACAAAAGTCAACAATGTCAGTGTTTTACTCTTCTTTTACCAGTTAAGTATAATTATTATTTTTAGCAGCAATAGGCAAGAAATTCGGATTATCAGGGACAAAAGAAATATTTCTGATTTGGCGATCTAGGAGCCTTTTGGTTACTGGTCAGGTACTCTATAGTCTGAACTGCCTGTCCGCATCTCAAGGCATCATTAATCTCCTAATGGAGGTTTATACAATATCAATAGCCTGGCTTTCAGTGACACGCTTCTTCATAAAAGCTTTATGAGGAAGTTGTCTGGATGTAGCTGTGGCACTCACAGATGCCAGATGGCCCTGCGTAAAACTTTCAATTATTCAGTCATCCCAGAGCAGATTGAATCTGTCAAGCATAAGACACCTTGGCTGGTTCCTTCCTGTGCTACTGTGGGAACCATGGGAGTTGTTACCACATTTTTATGTAGGACCAAACCTGACATAATTAGAAAGAAATATATATACTGTATTTAATAATATTTTTAAAAATAATAATATTCTTCTATTTATGTATTTCCATGATCATATATTTCGGTATTCATATATATATATATATTTTTTTTCTTTCAATATTTATTTGAGATTTTATTGATATCTGTAATATTTCTGTCTGTGTTTCCATGTACATAAGCTAATGAGCTAAGCTTTCTTTCAATGTTTGTCATTGTGTCACCTTAGTCCCATTAGTTGATCGACTTCCCATGCCTAGGTTGCTGCAACTACGTTAGTACACAAATGGCTACCTACAAGCAAGAGATAGCCAGAGATGTGAGAGTTTTGGCTAACCTTGCTGAAGATGCAAATGCTGTTTTACTGTTTTACGTTGATGCCTTGGCTGACTAGCTGTTTCAGTTAGCTGCATCTACGGACACAGAAGTAAACTCTGTAGTGTTCAGTGTAGCAGGACCGGTTGATACTTAAAAGACTTGACTCTCAAACAGGTGTTCATGGATGCTGTGTAAACTTATGTGTTAGGTGTTAGCCGTTTAGCGGTTCGTGACATTGCTACTCCTTTTAGGCTCTATTTCGTCATGCCGATCAGCCGCATCTCGATGTTGCTCAGAAAATCATAAATTATGATGGAAATAAATGAATCTAAAATTAAATACATGAATATATGAAAATGGAAATAAATACGTATATAATAAACATTGACTAAGACATTTACAATGAATAAAATAAAGTATTTTTAGGTACACATACTTTTATAGCAACATTTATTTATATATTTATGTATTTCCTTGTCCTTAAGATAATGACGGGGTGGGAGTTAAGTGTTCTGCCACAGCAATCAAGCCAATCAAGTGGTTCTATCTACCACTTGTTTTGCTTGACTGTGGTGGCTGAAGGTTTGAGTCCTGCTTAAGGACTAGGAAATTGAAGAAACAAAATACATACAGGAATAAATTAACTCAGAAGCAAAAGATGAAGGAAATAAATGGATAGAAAAATAAATAAGTAGATCATTTGGTTCCACATTTTTTTATTTATAAGTAGGCAGGTTTGGCCCCACATACATGTAAGACATAGATACCGTAAGAAAGACCACATATAACAAATAAAGCTGTTACTCAGACAAAGGGTGCTTGTTGTTTTAGAGGCGGATGTGTTACGTTATCAATGCAGATTTAAAAACCTATTTTTATTTATTCATCTACCCTTTCCAATTTTTAACAACTATACAACACTTAAATCCACATAAAAAAATCAAACAAAGAACAGCAACATATTATTTCTTTTAATAGATGTTGAATGTTTTTTCCGTTCACTAATGCGTCACATAAAGCCATGCTGTGTCAAAAGCAATTAAGGAAATTACCAAAAGTTTTAGAGGAATGTGTGAAAAGCAATAAAAACAAAAGCTAGTCATAAATTCACTAAGAGATATCATGTGAACCTTAAGACATTTAATGGTTCACAATTACCATACAGTCCATTAGTGATATTAGACTGAAGCTTTACTGATTGCCTGTGTGATTAGAGTACCATATATTACCAAGATAGTTTGTGTCACTTTAACAGAAGCACTGACACTATGAGTATAAGCTGTTTTCAAATACTATGTGATGTAGTATGTCATCCACACACACAAAATCACCATCTCTCTTATTGTCAGATGAAGTTAAATTTAAATCCCCAACACATGAAGAGACTGGTGCTGCAATTCTTTGTGTTTAAAATAAATAAAATAGGAACATTTTTGTATTTGGAGTACATATCTTTTGTCTGTTTACAGCTGTCACTAGTTAATCTCTAGAAGGTTGAAGAAATCCACAGTTGATGCAGGATGAGTAACAAATTGTGCCCTTTTCCTAGTGCACATCATAGGGCTCCGCAGTAGGCCATTTGGGACAGAGCAGGCGGTGTTATGCTTTGCAGTGCACTTTTTTTTGCTGTAATCGCCTCGAACGAGGGGTCCCAGTAAGCAAATGGTGAGTGTTGCTGCCTTCTCACTCAGTGGTTTTCAGCCTCAAGTCATTCAGAAATATCACTCCATGTTTAAATAGAGGCATCCTGTGTGGATGAACCAATAATGCGTTGTGAATCAAGAGGATAATCGCACTGTACACGCCGCCGAGTTTTCAGGTTCATTTTGAATTGAAGTGCTCCACCTCTGCGTGTGACCGTCGTCTAAATTCCTGTTGATGAGTGCTTCTTAAATTAAGGAGATAACACGGTATTTATGCCCTTCAGAATGACTCGCCCAGATACAGCGTGGTGATATCAATGGACTATAATGCTATAGGTGATGTTATGCATTTCTGTCTTTATGGATTCTTTTGACCAAACACTGTAAGACATTAGAACATAAATAAAAGGTATTCAGTAGCTGCACTTGAAATGAGATGTAGATGCTACCACTGTTGATAATATCACATCTGGTTATGGCCATATTAACTTGTTGACATGTGAATCCATATTCTGTGGGCAATATGTCAACGTCCTCGGGATGAGATCTGTTGGACACCTACTGACAGAGAGAATGGCAGGCGGGTTGTAAATATTCACGTGTACAGAGTTCGTATTAGGAACGTTATCCTTTCTCCCCAGGAACTCTGTCTTCCCTCCTCTTCAGACATCACCCACTCCCCTAGTCTAGTCAATCGTCACTCCTCCTCTAGTCAATCGTCACTCCTCTAGTCAATCGTCGGTCATCCTCTTGTCAATCGTCTGCCTTCCCCTCGTCAATAGTCGGCCCTCTTCTAGTCAATCGTCGACCCCCTTTTGTCAATCAATCCTCCCAGGTTGGAACCGAAACGCTTGAAGCCGCTAAGCATTTTCTACATGAATCCTACCCACCTATATTCTGTAACCTAACGTCCAACAGTTCGAGACTACAAGTATTTGACCGGTACAATCACACTACAGTTCTAACAGCACTTGCTCCAATGGTAATGTTAGGATTAAGAATTTCTAGATCTGTGATTCACCTATTAACCAAGTTATAATACTCCCTGTTAGCAAATTTACTAGCTGCCAGTGCAAAGATCCATATCGCAAGTATTGTGTTCACCTACAAATCTATCTTAATGTTTAATGTTGATTAAACCCATACGGTATGTTAGTGTTCCAATAACCTGCAGCAATAGAGAAACCTCTCATGTTGTCTAACTTCCGTCCTCTGTGCACAATGTGTTATCTGTTTTAATCTCATACATATAGCAACACTGTTAGTGCTCACTTTAAGAACCGCCGAGGGGGAACTTAAATCCTATTAAAACATAAAACAACTATTGCTTCTAACAAAAGTTACACCTCGAGGCATGTTTATTTTTACAATAACACTATACCTTTAGCAAACTGATCAGTGGGTGTGTAGTCAGTTTACAGCACTGATGTTCATCGCCATACATTTAGACATAGATCATAATACTATAATAATTTATAGTGATTCCCGATGTCTATATACATTCTGTGCCGCAGTATTCTTTAATATTAATTTCCGATTGGCTACAAGTGCATTCTAGAACGGTATATGTACAAAGTTCATTGTTTTTATAGTGAGATCACTCAGATCCATCAGTTGATATCAAAAATTTACCATAAACAGATACTGTACCTTCAGATATGTGGGGATGAAGACCATGTATTACTGTACATGTCAATTGTCAGGTATTTTAACCCATTTCACTAAATTTGGAGTCATAGGCCAAGTAATCACTGTAACAAAATCAGTTCTGAATACAGGTTGGGTAAAAGACAAAACGCACACCTTTTTGTAAAATAAAGATATACTGCGTTCATACCCTTGAATGCGACGTGAGGTGCATCTGCTGAAAAGTCGAGAAATGGAACAATATTTCCTAATCCTCAACGGCTGATTCTTCTCACGTTCGGCCAGATTCAACTCTTAATTGACCCTAATAATCCATTTGAACAGAAACACGGACAAAACTGTGATGATGAAAGTCTAGCTCACTGTTTCGGTACGTGAATCAATCAGACATTGTGTAGCTAACCACAAAACAATTGGGCTTTTTCTCCTTCATAGAATTATTATTCTAGGTTGATTTCCCGAATGTCATTGTTATCATGGAGAAAAATGACTTTGTTGGTTGTGCTGAAAATCAATAGTTAAAGAGATAGGACAAACGCCGGCTAGCTATCTATAATTATTTTTCCCTTTTAATTATAATTTGCTGAAGAGGGGCACGCCAACTTACGGTATCTAGCAGCATGGATAAACGATTGAGAAATCTTCATGCATACAGTATTGTCTCTGGCCCTGGCGGAATGTATGAGTGAACTGGCAATGCTCAATATTTTCCTTCTGGGAGATTTGCTTTAAATCGCTAGTACGACGTTTAGTTCCCTGTCATTTTGATTTATGGCTGCCGTAAATGCATTAGTGAGTTGTATTTTAATTTGCATTTTCTGGAAAGTTCCGGTTTCCTTTTAAAGATCCCGTCTACTATATGAATAGTCCATATCCTGTATCTTTCAGAGGGGATTTCAGTTCAACGATTTTAATAACATGCATGAGTTGCTAACCATTTATGTTTTAAAGAAATAAATAGTTGTAATTATTCCCCTCCCACGTTCTCCCATGGAATTAGCAACCAATCAATTGCCTATTGCTTTTCCTCAGAATTCTGTTGCAGCACTCGGACGCCTTAAGAAATTGGCCCCAAATGACCTCTCTAGCTTTCTACTCATTTTGTCATTCGGAGCGACAAAGAATGAAGTTGTGGGTACGAATAATAAAGATAATGCTCGCCGAGTAATGATTTCCCTCATCTGCGTACTTGTACTCTGTTATTAGTTGGATCAGTATGGTGGCAAAAATTAGCTTTATTTTCACTCTGAGCCAACATTACCCTGATTAATTTCAGCTTGGAGTGGTGGAAACCGGGGGATTTGAGCAATTTGAGTAGTGAAATCAATTTGTTCTAATGTAAAGAGTCCGGGCCGAGTGGGATATAAACAAGCTCGAAATTACCCTCTCTGTCTTCTCCTCAGATCGGTAAAGAGCAGCAATTGGCGAGGCCCCTGTGCCGAAAATGTGCCCCCCTTCGGCCTTTATTAAGAAGGGAAGAAGTTGAATCTGGATCTGCAGACCATTTACCTTAATCTTATTCAAACCAGTTGTGTTGTTGGCAATTGGGAAATGAATTTAGAGCAAACGCTTTGCCTTCCATCGCTGCCATTCCATTTTGGTTGTAATGGAGTCATTTAAACTTATTTATCGGGATGATCTGACTTCACGGTATTGCACTGGCACATTTATTTCAACCACACGCTGATACCCCACGGATTCCTCCTGCTAGTTACATATGGCACACCTCTGGAATGGACCTGAATACATATTGTGCCTTATGCCTTCCATATGCAAATTCTAACTGGATTTGTCAACAATTTCTAAATCTCGCATATATTTTGCATAGTATAGTCGCCTGAGGGTGAATCGGTGTTCTAAGCTGCTGCCTTCGGTGAACATTAACTGCTGCAGCAAGGGTTCAAATCTAGCCCACAGCTCTAGCAGCCAAAAATATATGTTCCTGCTGTAACTATCAAAATGAGTTTATACATTTATACATTTTGTTGTCACATTTATTTAAGTCTGTCTGTGCTCAGGGCTCGTGTGATTATCTCCTGAGGTAAAACAGATCTGGCCAAATAGAGTAATTAAAATCATTCTTTGTACATAAAGTTAAGCCAAGCATTAAAGCATCCAAATTAAAAGGTATCTCAGAAGTCCAATGGTCTTTAGGGGTTTCAGAGCGAGAGACCTCTGGATTATGTTCTGCTCTGCTGCAGGTCTTTATTCCACACCTTATTACATCACAGTCGGCAGCCAATGAGCAGCCAGATACAAAAACGTTAAAAAGTTTGGAGTCATTTGGAAATGTTCCTGTTGATAAAAGACAAGCCAATCTGTGTCAATTAAAACACCATCAAATTGATCAGAAATACAGTGTAGAAATACAGTGTAGAAATACAGTGTAGAAATACAGTGTACAAATACAGTGTACAAATACAGTGTACAAATACAGTGTACATTGTCGTGCCTAATGTCGTAATTCATTATTGTAGCTGGAAACAGACAATTCTTTATGGAATTTCTGCATACGTCGAAAAGAGGCCCAGTATCAGCAACTAACACGCAAGAATACTGTCCTTCTTTAGACATGTTGACCACCTAGCTGGAGCAGCAGCAATTGTGGGTTCTATCACAGGCTCAAAATGGCAAAAAAAGAAGAAGAATGTCTTCTGAAACTTGACAGTCTATTCTTGTTCTGAAATGAAGGCTATTCCATGCAAGAAATTGCGAAGAAGCTGACGATCTCATATAGGCGTCTTATTCTCATTACATAACAGCGCGAACAGGCTTTTAATGGAAAGTGGTGTGAGAGGCCTCGCTGAACATTTCAGCAAAAGGGACAAACACATTACAGTGTCTAGTTTGGCCGAAGGGATCACATGAATGACAAACGGATGCCTCACTGGTCCTCAACTGTCAACGTCATTCATGGTACCCGAAGAAAACAGCAGTTCTAACGTCAACAGTGACTCTGGGATATTGGCCTTCTAGGCGGAGTTGCAAAGAAAAAGCCATATCTGAAACTGGCCAATAAAAACAAAGGATAAAGATGGTCAAAAGAACACAGACCCTGGACAGAGGCGGATTGGAAAAAGTGTTATGGACAGATAAATCTATGTTTGGTGTGCCTATGTGGATTACACAAAAGAACATTTGTGAGACACAGAACAAATAAAAACAGATGCTGCAGGCATGATGGTCTGGGGGTGCTGTGATGGTGGTTACGTGGGAGATGTTTATTTTGCAACACCATGCAATGTCCTGGGGACAGCTTTTAATTTGAGCCAGTTTTCCTTCTACAACAGTAAAATCACCCAAACCCAAACCCAGCTCCAAATTGTGCAAGAACTATTAACGAAAGAAGCAGTTAGCCGGTATTCGGTGTATAATGGAGGGGCCAGCATTATAACCGGAGCTCGACCCTATTGAGCTGTTGTGGTAGCAGCTTGACCGCATGGCACGCCAGAAGTGCCCCTCAAGCCAATCCATCTTGTAGGAGGTTCTTCAGGAAGCGTGGGGTGAAATCTCCTCACATTACCTCGGCAAGGCTTTAATTGCTGCAATTGTAGGGTTTTCTGACGAAAGCAAAGTATGAAGCACACCATTACATTTAATTAAAAATAATAAATTCAAACCTTGTCAATGACGATATTTCCTATTCATTTTGCAATATTTCCTATTCCATCTAATTTCACGTATGTTTTCCAATGCAGCATATCCGCAATTCATACTTTGATATTCTATTTTAATTAAACTCTCTTGTATTAGACTCAAAGTTGGCTCCTATAAGTGACATTAGAATGATCGTTCGAAATGCCAATTAGTATGGAAATCACACCTGGGACAACATGTGGGAATGTTTAGACCTGCTTTCCCAACAAGAGCCGACGACGTCAATGGGTTTTCAATATTCTAGAGTCGTATTAAAACGTGGCCCTGATTTTTAGTTAGTTAAGTTAATCTGATAGATCCAACTGATACATTATGAATAGGGCTCTCTGACTAAAGGCTGCCTGACGCCTCTAACAGGATTCAGACAAATCGTATCGAGCAGGTTCCTCATGGGTAATCCTGATCTATAGAGCGGAGGATGAGAGATTGGAGGCCAACTGTAAGCCCTCAGAGGAGGTGCTACGTGGGAGAGAAGCCCTCAGAGGAGGTGCTACGTGGGAGAGAAGCCCTCAGAGGAGGTCCTGTCCTTGGACATAGTAAGACACCTGAAGTCACCACGGCAGCTGCAATGGAATGAAGACTAATGGCGCTGTTCTTTATCTTGCAGACGAGCCTCGCCCCCGTCCCGTAGGCCTCCAGCCCTTCCCGATGAAGACAGATGAGCGCTAATGTGGACGAATTCAGGCTACATGGGTAATTTCTGACAGGGCCAGGGAGAAAGCATCAGAGATAGAAGCATCGGGCCGAAGCTCGGCTCATGTCCTTGGGCTGCCGTTGGCGCGGAGTCGGGGGCTACTCATCTGCAGGGAGGAAGGACATGACGACCGGCCAGGGTTTTTCATCTCCGGTCCTCGGCCCAGCGCCTTGATGGATGACCGTACCTTTTCCTCATAGAGCTCGGCTTTGTTGGTGGATCAATAGTTGTGGAGCAGATGGACCCGGAGTGGAGAGATCTCCTGAATGACAAGCTGCTCACACAGAGGAATGATGTTCAGACCTAACCAGACAGAGGAGAGCGGCTGACTCTATGATTACACGAGGAACACACATGTCACGCACACACCCTGAAATCCATAGCTGGATTTGGCTGCTTCCAGACCAGAGGAATGTGCGCATACTTCAAATCAGTCCTTTCCCCATCATCCCTATATACGCTCGTCCTTTTGTACTGCCATTGCCTCCTGCTCGTCTTCACCTCCTGCTCGTCTTCACCTCCTGCTCGTCTTCACCTCCTGCCTGTCTTCACCTCCTGCCTGTCTTCACCTCCTGCCTGTCTTCACCTCCTGCCTGTCTTCACCTCCTGCCTGTCTTCACCTCCTGCTCGTCTTCACCTCCTGCCTGTCTTCACCTCCTATATTTGGCAATCTTTCAAGTCAGCTGACTGTCAACAGATTTTGTTTAAATAACGTATGCGGCGGTGGTGAGGGGGAATTCAATTAAAAGTTAATTGGATTTTAATATGAATCCACTAATTAGGGAATGTCTTGCATTAACAAGCACATGCTTGTGTGGTCCAGTTGGTCATCTTTCAGTTTGGAGATATGTTCAGAGGATAATAAGTAAATAGCTGTTGATTGCAGTTCATATTTTTTCCAATTGCATGATGTCAGATTTGTGATTAGTGCATTGCGTAACCGCATCTCTGGCCACAACGAAGGACTCATCCAACAAAAACTCCACTCAGCTTTTGTCACAGAGGCTTTGTTCTTGACACAATCTAATACGGTTACTCGTTTGGACTGTCCGGTCCAAAATGGAAAACAATAAATCAGCCACGTTGGAGGTGTTAGTTGGAGACATGAATGGAGCACACCGGGCTCCTGTTATCATTTTTCACAAGGTTGTGAGGAGACCCACGAGGCCACATCCCCTTACCCCCCCAAGTAATAAATCAGTTAATCTGGAATTTGTTTAAATAAGATTAGTCTTTGATGTATGTAAGACCCGTCTTATTGATCATCAGGACGTTGGTAAAAATCAACTGCAGTATCAACTTCTAATAGTACGACGTCATCATTACAGCTAGCTGTTTGAGCGTGTGATGAGAAAGATAGTAGTAGAACAAGATGTGCTTTTAAAAGAAACACGTCTCGTCTTTTGACCTGCTGTGGGTTTGTTGCTTGAGGTCATGTGCTGTAGTTTCACCAGACGTGTTCAGAACATCGGCCCGGAGGTTAGAGTGCAAACAGTCGTAACTAATTTTCGGCACCGACCGGCCCCGCGGATATGTGAAAGAATAAACAGCGTGCTGAAATGTCCTTCATGAGGACAGACGGGTTATCAGAGGGTTGACAAATGCTTCAGGTATGGTTTTGCATACACGCGTCGG
>JAHKKI010000405.1:0-12428 GCA_029465975.1 Dallia pectoralis | reverse complement strand
GCATATGTTTAAGATTGAAGTATTTACGTGAATGGGTGCACCCTCTAGCGACGCTGGGGGTGGGCTTTTCTTCAAAAGTACATAGCCATTGGCGGGATAAGCCACATCAGAAAAAAACAGTCTGACTCTGGACGAAATACAGCCAATGGAAATACAGCCTCTACATGTCATACTTAAATATTTTTCTAGAAAAAATTGTGGGCGATAATTTCTACGCTGGTCTCGGCTGGTCTCGGAAGAATTTACGAGTCCTTACTGTCCGAGACCGAGTCGAGACCGAGTCCAAATGTAACCGAGACCGAGACGAGACCGAGACCTTAAAAAAGTGGTCTCGAGACCGGTCTCGAGACCGAGACCGGTCTCGAGTACTACAGCTCTGGTATATTCTCAAATTAATTTACGCAAATTGCAAGAGTAAGGTCTACAAATTGCACACTATCTACATGCACAAGGCTTGCTGATCAGAATTTCTGAGTTGATTCTATTGTCATACACTTCACAACTTCAAAACTGCCTTTCACTGTGCAATCCATCACATACAAAATGCTCTATTTAATTAACTGTCATACGTACATGTACATACCAGTTAATATCTATGATGTGGACTATTTGTGAAGTTGGCTAGATTGGCAAATTACCTGCTGTCTGGGGGACATAATAATGAAATCTTACAAATCAATTATTTAATCAAGTTTTGAAACATAATGTATAGCCTACAGTGAAAACCATAATTCATTGGACGTTTGCCAAATGTGTTAACAAGGTTCTGCACTCTAGAACTTTTCAGTTTGAAAAGATACAACACTGGATGGCAGCACTTTTTGTACATAGTCCCCTTCCATTTTCTGGCAACAAAAAACATTATACAGTTTAACATAATGTAGAATAAAGTCATCATGTTTCCGATTTTCATTAACTACATCACATCAAGTCAATTTACCTTAAAAAGCTTAAAGTGTGGATCCTTCTATCTTGCTATTCCTTAGGGAACAGGAGGCAAATCGTTTATTCAACTTTCTTGCGGTGCTGGACTTTGGTGATACAATTTACCAAAGTGCATCTGCTTTGACTTTTAAGTTGCTTTAGTCTGTTTATCATAGTGCCCTGTGTTTTATTACTTTGGACAGTAATAATATTCATCATTGCATTTTATACCAGACAGTTGGACCTCCTTAGAAGTGTGTAGATCCCTCCATTACTCAATCATGCCCTACTGCAAAGGTTTCCAGTATACTGAGCATCAATAGTGACACACATATTGTCTAGATTCAATACTTGATCCCAGAGTTGGATAGTTTTAAAAACACCTTTTCTATCAACTGAGTTGGGTTATTCAGAATTTTCTTTTAAAGCACCTCAGATGTGAGCTCTAAGTCTCAATATGTCTCCCTGGATAAATAAAAGGGAAATAAAAATAATAAAAAATAATGTGTTCGCACTCAAGGATAAAATAAATCATTGGAATTTTACATGCAAACAATCTTGCCCTGAGAATGATCAGAATCAGGTTAATTTGCCAAAGCTCTTTACACACACAAGGATTTCTTTCTGACCACTAGCTGCAGCATTTAGAACACACATTTTAAGACGTACACAAGCATTGCGAACAGAGCAAAAACAACACAACATGAGGCCTACAGGTCCACACGACGCAGCAGATGGCTCAACAAACAGAAGAAGGTGGGAGGGGGATACGGATCCACACAGGCCACCATCATGGTGTTCCAAGCTGTGGCTGAGTACTGGACCAATGTAAAGGACCTGAAGGACGTTAACCTGGACATCAACATTGAAGTGGCTGGCAGGGCATCAGTCACTAGGTGGTCCATTAACAACAAGAATCAGTTCCACACTCGTACAGACAAGGTCAATTCCATAGACAAGGACTTAACCCTTAAAGCCTCAGGAAATGGTGAGGCGACCGTTTCCGTGGTAACACTGTACTATGCTCTGCCAGAGGTAGACGCCAGTGACTGTACAAGCTTTAACCTAACTGTCACTCTCACTAAGGAGGATAAAACAAGTCATGAGGATGCCAAGGAGTCATTTATGCTAACTATTGAAATGTTGTATCTTAACAATGAGAGAGATGCAACTATGTCAATCATGGGCGGTACTCTGAGCAGACTGTGTCTTGGAGATGTGTGTAAATGTGCTGAAGAAAGCTGCACAATGCAGAAAAGAAATGAGCCAGATGTCAAACGCATAGACAAAGCCTGTGACGCGGGACTGGATTTTGTTTACAAAGCTACGGTGGTGGACATGAAGCTGACGTCACACGCTGATACTTACACCCTGAAGATCAATGAGGTTATAAAGCTAGGAAGTGATGAGGAAGTGCTGGGGAGGAATCAAGACTTTTTAGGACTATCTTACTGTAGAGAGGCTTTGGGTCTAAAGCAGGGGAAAACATACATGGTAATGGGGAAGTCTGCAGACATGCAAACAGTGGAGGAAGATGGGAAACTGATATAAGTATGTCCTAGGAGAAAAGACATGGATAGAATACTGGCCTTCAGAATCAGAGGGCACAACCAGAGTCTCCAGCAACTCTGTCATGACGTTAATCAAGCACATATCATACTCTAGATGCCCTGGCTTGGTTTTAATATTACAGCTATATGTCTTTAAGACAGGGTATAATGGCTATTTTTAGTTAAAGGACACGCTGTTGTTTGTGAATCAACAGAAAGTACCAAGTGAAAAACAGGAAAATAATGACCTGATAAAAAGAAGACAAACCACTTATCATTTCCCATGTGGACTACTACTTTTCACTGGTGGTTGCCTTAAAACCCTGACAACGTCTTCAGGACCATGCATGAGAACCGGAGGTTTAGTAGTGGATAATCAAATTTAATTTGTTAAAATACCTGCCATGACTGGAAGACTAAATAATATGAACAACATGACATAATACACTGTGATTTGTGTTTCTTCTTACCCTGTTGTCCGTTTCATGTCAGGATGGGAGAACTCAGTGACCACCTTCGTCTAGTGGGTGGTGGTTTGGGCCGCAGCTCCCCTACCCCTCTGTTCACTCTGCATCAAATTCCCCAGGTCCACAGAGCAGCTGTTCATATACAGCATGCATTGGACCACCTACTATTTATCTCACACCCTCTGTCATACAAGGATACACACACACACACCTTATTGACTCTTTGTCTCTGGAGCCCATTGAGACCATAATAGTTGCACACAGTTCTCTCTCTGGTGGAATAAAGAATGTTGAGGTTTTGTGCTGCTTAGAAATAACAGCTGAGGTGGACACAGCTGGAGAGAGGTAGGAGTAGGAAATTACACTCTGTATCGTACATTGTCTTTAAAATGCTCTTATTGGTCATGGACAAAGAGGGTTATAAAAATGTAACAATTCACACTCAAATGTTTGCCAGTTTATTAAATAATTTTGACTTTACATAGTTGTATGTTGGGCCAGGGTCATGTTGGTCTTGGAAATGGAAACCGTTTAAAATGGGTCGTATAGCTGCCCCACATTAAACTGTAAGGAGTCCATTCTGACAATGACACTGAATAACAAAACCAAGATGCTTTAGCTGGAAAATAACGACACAGGCATTTTACTTATTTACTTATCTGATTTTCCAGAGTTTGAAAGATTTTCCTCCCAAAATGGATAGATATTTTGAGTAAGCCCTCCAAGACACAACGCTACAACAGTGCTAAACACAGTCGACTTATGGTTCCGCTTTATCATATTTCTACAGCTGAACTAAAAATGCAATAAGATAAAAAAAAGACGCAGATGTATCGAAAGAGCAAACAACAATGTACGGGTAACCCGATGGATACACTCAAAAACATTGTCCTAAACAAAGTAATCATATTTTTTTGACTGTGGCCTGCTACATACAATCATTTCAATGAAGAAACAAACCCTACCAGCTGAGTCTCCGGCTGAATCTGAGAAAGATGACCGCCATGGGATTATCTTGGCACGTAGGGTGTTGAGTCAATCACAAACATGCACCAGGTCAAGTGCAAACCTGTGTTTGTATAACACTTAAAAATATGTAAGAACCTGTTGAACTTCCTCACTCCAGGCCCTGCATTCAGTTTCGGTTTCTTATGCTTCGTTTCCAGCATATTCACCCTATCTTCTCTGCTCTCCCTCATGTCCCATATGACTAAATTGTATTGTTACATGAAATTTGCCCCTATTAAGTCTTTATTTCTATTCGCCAGGACAAAAGGCTATGGCTTTTATACAAATAAAAGATGTTACAAAATTTCAACTGATAGTGTCACATCATGCTAATGGTTCCAACCATCAACACTAGCCTTTTTTCATCCAACGACACACAAATATAAATTCCTGATTGAAATCAGCCCTTAAGTCTGGTCTGATGATGTAAGACAACAGGGTTTCACATCAAAGGCTGCTGAAGAAAGTGCACGCTTGAGACTAATACTTCAAGTTAAAACTGCTGCTGATCTAGAACCAGCTGCTCAGCAACCACTGTGGCAGGACCACCCCGTGGTGTCATTTGGAATTCTACTATTTGTCTAGACTGCCATTAACGGTTCACCATGCAATAGCAGTTGTGTGACTGGCCCCTGGTGTTAAGCATATAAGGAGTGTTTGTAAACAACAATCGTTTTGTTTTTTTCAGGCATGAAGTGTTTGAGTGCTTGTCTGTTGGTTGGTTGGGGGGGCTGACACAAAGCATTTAAAAATAATATCCTGGGTGGTAACCAACGTTGCAGGAAACTTTAATGGTTACCTGCTGGGGGACAGAGGGTACCCCTGTCTACCCTGAGCCTGGCACAATTTAACCTGGCCTATAGTAGAACACGGGCCAACTTGGAGATGACCATTGGAATCCTACACGGGACGGCAGTTGTGTTATCATAGATTTATGGGTCAAAAATGCACAGGTTCGTGACAGTAACACAGTGGAAGCAACAACAACGGTAGAACCAGGTTGCACCTGAGAAGAAACAGAGACAGATGTAGAAAGGCATGGACGGATGTGTAATGGTAAAATGACACATACCGTATTCGTCTTACAATACCAAGAAAAGATCAGTTACAAAATCAGAGCCGTTTGAGTTCGCTCTGTATTGCCATTAACCAGATATTGCTGTTAGCCTGTTTCGCAATTAGCCTAGCTTAGGAAAACTCATATGGGCTCTTCTACCTTATGAAACAGGAATGCAATCTAAGAATAGGGTTGACATGGCAACATCTCCAGTGCACCTATCAGCAAGCTGGCTGGGCCAGCTCGGTCCTCCCGACAAGGAGATAATAGACAGATAGATAAAATTGCCAACTCTGCAGCTCCACTACGACACCAAACTCCGCTCTCCCATGAGTGTTAGTAACAGACATCTTTGTCCTGCTCGATGTCCATCAGTGCCTCGTAAATTTAATGAACACACACATGCGCACACGCACCTCTGCTCTGCGCTCTCCATTCTCAGAAAATTCACGCCTCGGCAATGCCCACTGCGCCTGCCATTACTCAATGTCTGTTGACATCCCCCCTAAAAATAGGGCACCTTACCTTTTATTCCCTCTGGGCAGCACTGGGAGAAACTGTATCTGAGGACCACAGATTAAAGGGCACGCTGCAACATTAACATTTATATTAACTGTTTTATGAGACCTTATAGATGCTTGAGTGAACTCCTATCTGTATTTGACACACAGACACACACATTTTCTGGTAGGCTACGCCATTTAAAGTGATTATGTGCAGGGGAACGCAATCCGTGGTTTGACACTGCAGTGTCGTAGTGCTGCCCTCTGCTGGCACAGATGAAAACAGCCCTTAAAGAGATACAGACGAGTGCTATCATAATCTAGCATAACACAACAGTGAAACCTCATTTGGCATTTGCCATGAGAAATTACAATGCATTACTGCTTAGTCACGCTAGAGTACATTAGCGGCTGGTTAAAAGTCCAATAAGTTACGAGTGACGGTCGGCACAGCGAGGGTTTGTGTCAAGGTACACGAGTCGTGTGGGTAATGGGGTCCAGCTGCTTCACAGAGCAAACAAATGATGAAGGACAGGTGGGGAGCATTCAGGGACAGAGCCTGTCCTCTTCTGACCACCAGAATGTTGAAGCTGTAAGGGGCTGATGGGACGAACACAAACTGGATCTTGGACGGGGAAGACCAAATTAAAGGGCACAGAGAAGTTCCTTAACCCTGCTAAGGCAACTCTCTCTGTCAAACACTCTTCAAAATCTGGTTTTCTGCTAGCAGGGCAGATGTATATGTTGATGCTCATGTTCAGTCTGTCGACAGTGTCGAAATAAGATGGCTCTGAGAGCATCCTGGGTAAACATGACTATGTCAAGGTTAAAATGGAAACACATTTCCTAACTGCTTATGAATCAATGAACATGCTTTTATTCTCTTCGCTCACACCAGTTTTCTAACTTCATGGTGTTTTTGGTTGACTTTGGTCTGTTTTTTTGTTGCTGGAACAACAGTTTTTTAAAGTGCTCTGTCGGAATCTCATCCACCCAAATTGGCTGTAATAAAACAAAAACAACACAAGTAAAACTTAAGCATGGGCATCTGGACAACAATGTTCTCTTTAATAATCTGACACTCCCACTAACCCTTCAACACACAACAATTTATAGCATTTACACACACACACACACACTGCAGAATCCCAATGAGGTCGACGGCATCATCATTCTTTCTGCTCATGTTAAAAAATAGACAGACCTTTTAAATGGTGTTATGAAATGACCGTGTACACATTCAACCGTGACTGTTCCGACAGGATCACTGATTCAACTTGAAGCTTACAGATCCTGGAACCGGAGTACCACATCTATGCGCTGGTATCCGTTAGAACAAACCGCCTGCTAATGTTTTACGTCCAGTTGAATCCAGCCTGATCAGTCTTCATTGAGGAGTGGATCATTGGCTGCATGACGTTCTATCCTTGTCAAAGCATTGTGAAAAGCATTTTTCATTTAACCTGTGTCATTGCATTTGCAAAATAAAGCGCTGTTTACTCATCATTTACAGTGACATATACAGATACCATAATGAGTTGAATACACAATGGTCACTGGGCAAACCTGGAATGACCAGAGTTAATTAAACCCCGGGCTCTCCATCATAAATTCCTAAACAAATTATATCATAGAACCCTTTCTCCCGGAGCCCAACAAGCAATTGTTCATTTACACTATTCACAAAACTGTAACACTTCCTCAAACTTAAATAAACTAAAGATTATAAACGAAACAGCAAACTCACTTCTCTGTCGAGCGGTCATCGTAATAATTACAAGTATGTGATATTGTCAATATTTCTCATTCTCAGGGCTGCGAAATACGATGATGGATATTCATGGTGCATGTTAGTCGACTATCACCAATCACTAACACTGATGCACCCCTTTTGGGGTGTTGATGATGTCACATCCAGTTTTTTGTGTTTTCCTTTGTCCTCTGTTGCTCCTAGGTTTTAATCATTATCTTCTTCTGAAAAAGTTTACGTTATCGAAGGTGGGTCCTCTAAAGCGGTCTGTGATTGATGTGGCAGAGGTCATAGCAGGCTTTTCTCGGTCTGAAAAAGAAGGCATGGGGAATGTGGGGTTCCCTATGGTTCAGCTGTTGTCTTCATACGGTAACAGACCTCACAGGACCTCTGGAGAGGAAAAAGGAATACAGTAGTATGAGGGGCAGTTTAAACAAAGATTACCTCACAACAACAAAGAAAAGCACCAGAGATCCAAAATGACATTCATTTTTAAGATGCTAACTCCCGTTACTGACCCTGCTAACGACAAGAAAGACAAAAACTCATTATCTAGCAACAATACTTATTGTTAAAAGGTCCTGTTTGCATTTCTTACACAACTCAAGGTTTCACAATAACATATTTTTTAGAATCCTGACCTCAAGTCCACAAGAGTGATGCAAGAGAGTTATTGATGCTATCTTTAGACCCACTGATTGATGCTAGCTTTAGACCGACTGATTCACACTAGCTTTAGACCGACCGATTCACACTAGCTTTAGACCGACCGATTCACACTAGCTTTAGACCGACCGATTGACGCTAGCTTTATACCGACCGATTGACGCTAGCTTTAGACCGACCGATTGACGCTAGCTTTAGACCGACCGATTGACGCTAGCTTTAGACCGACCGATTGATGCTAGCTTTAGACCGACTGATTGACGCTAGCTTTAGAACGACTGATTGACGCTAGCTTTAGACCGACTGATTGACGCTAGCTTTAGACCGACTGATTGACGCTAGCTTTAGACCGACTGATTGACGCTAGCTTTAGACCGACCGATTCACACTAGCTTTAGACCGACCGATTCACACTAGCTTTAGACCGACCGATTCACACTAGCTTTAGACCGACCGATTGACGCTAGCTTTATACCGACCGATTGACGCTAGCTTTAGACCGACCGATTGACGCTAGCTTTAGACCGACCGATTGACGCTAGCTTTAGACCGACCGATTGATGCTAGCTTTAGACCGACTGATTGACGCTAGCTTTAGAACGACTGATTGACGCTAGCTTTAGACCGACTGATTGACGCTAGCTTTAGACCGACTGATTGACGCTAGCTTTAGACCGACTGATTGACGCTAGCTTTGGACCGACTGATTGACGCTAGCTTTAAGGCCTTATTATGCTTCTGCGTCAACTCCACGGCATAGCTACGCCGTCACTCTTAGGGCGTCGTGGACGTTTTATGGTTCTGCGTCGGGTTGCGTTGCATTTCACCGCCAGATTTATAATCTGACCAATCACAGCCCTTGTGGTCTGCGTCGCCTCGACGCGTAGTTAACATTTTTTGGAGGTGCACGTCGAGCTAGGGCGGAGGGGTTGGAGAGGGGTTCACGACGACGCAGAGGGGTCTGAGAGGGTACGCCGTCGATTCAACGCAGAAGCATAAAACAGGCTTTAGACCGACTGATTGACGCTAGCTTTAGACCGACTGATTGGCGCTAGCTTTTAGCGATTGGTTGAAAAGGGCAGCAAAACAGCCTATCGCGCTAGCTCGCGAGCGTCCCGCCGTTATGTTATAGACAATTCTAATATGGAATTATAATATTTAGTCAATCTTCATACATTAATCTCCCCAGTCACAACCTTGCAGTCTCTCTGCCTCTTTACAAAAAACTGAGACGTCACCATGGTAAAAGAGTGCGAGGTATGAAGACAGGGCACAAGTCAAAGTTGTTAACTTGTGAAATTCTGAGACTGCAACTGCGACATGAAGGCAATGGTAATTTTGTCTGGACAGCAGCAGCCTCGCAGCAAGTTGACCCTACTCAGTTCGCTTTGAGTATTATTTATGGCCTGCTTGTGGCAGGCTGGCAGGTGGGGGCTAAGCCTTAGGGAGGGTGGGGTGGGAGGGGAATACATAACTCGGCAAAGGTTTCCGAAAGCTACATTACTAAGATACCTTGGTTTTTATTTTTTCCTCCACCCTCCCTGTCCTGAGTGTCCCCGAAGGCCCTCTGGGCGCGGGAGGAGTCCCCTAGCCACCGCCCTAACTCACAGTGACCTCTCTCTGAGGACAAAACCTGCACCGAGACAAAACTAAGTCCCTTTGTTGCCAAAGACGACACTACAAACCCACGTGGCTGATTTATGGCCCAAATGTGAAAAGCCAAACTCCAGAACAGAGTCAATAATGGGATAATGTAGAGCCTGGCGACTACTGATAGGAAGAGAGCGGAAAGTAAAAATACGCCCACAAATTTGAGCTGTGATTAGATTAATGATTGCGCAACTGCTATTTTGAAAGGAAGACATTCCATTGCACGAGTTATAACAATTCAGTATAATTTTTAACACTTTTTTTCATACAAAATGACATTATCAGTATTGTCACAATTTGCTGAAGTGTTTATACACAACAAAGACATGAAGACTTTTTTAATGTTATGACTTAAAAGCATGCTCAACCGAGATTTAAAGTGATCCATAGTCTAATATGGAATCTATATAGTCGGGTCAACAGCCCGTTCCCCCACCTGATCTGTCTACGTACCTGCAACATGCTGAGTCTTCATGGGGCCAGCTTTTTTCAGGAAATGTTCCCCACTTTCAAAGGCCATAATTGGCTCGGTGGCAATGTCACTCTCGGATTTCTCCCGCCCGCCGTTTGTACTGTTGCTGTGATTTGCTAACTGGATGATCTCCTCAAAGTGGCCGATGTTGCCGTTGGTTGACAAGCCATTCTCGTGTCTGGCATGCTGGACACCGTTCACCACCTGGACCGTGGAGCTGAGATTGGGTTTAGGGTTAGGTTGGGAGGGAAGGTGACACATGTTGAACAAAAGTAGGCGACTTTAGGAAGTTCAAAAACTAGAAAGCTAACGCATAACAGCGTAGAAATGTATAGGTCTGAAACGATTGTCCGTGATATTGTGTCGGCTCTATGTATCACGGCCGGGTCGCTCAAAGCATTTGACAACACTGAACAGAACCATGTTCTTCCTTCAGAAGCCATCTGATGTCTTTGAGCCCATATCACCACTAAATAATACCACTGATGTTCTACTGTCCTGATGCCTACACAGCAGCACTGTCTAGGAGGCCCGATCGCTGGTCTCCTGACGCGCACAAAGGTGTTATTATGAAAGTGCATCGAAATAAAAGATTTCTGAAGTGATATTTCCGACCAGAGGAGATACGGCGGAGAACCTTGTTCTCGAGCTCTACCTGTCTCTTCCATCTCCAAGGTCTTTCGCTGGGTTCCTGTGGACCTCTGGGCTTGGTTGGTAGTCAGCAGAGGCTGTGGAAATGAAGAATATCCACCCCTTAATCAAACGACCCACACATGAACACACACACACACATGAACACACACCCACATATATGAACACACACTCAAACACACACACACATACGAACACACACAGTTTGCAGGGCCACCCTGAAGCAAGCAGAGACAGAACTTAAAATAAACTATGGTTCCAACCGGTGATAACTGGAACCATAATGACACATGCCAGGGTTTTTCAGTTTTTCCCATGATAACCGACCAACTGGGTCTGTGACTGTGGCAAATGTCCCCCTAAGTGTGTACATCTGTGTGTATATCTCTGTGTGTGCCTGTGTGTATATCTGTGTGTACATCTGTGTGTGTGTGCTCATATTGTTGTCAGTGTGTTTCCACAGACCAGATTACAGGGGCTGCCAACACACTTGGACGCCTCGCCACATCAGTGCTTCAAATAATGGTCTCAAGTCCTCAACATGGCCACATGTTCTGAAACACCCTCACTCCTATTTCCTACCCATCCACAACATCTGTTCACGTGCGTGTGTGTGTGTGAAGTCGAGTCTCTGTGTGCGTTAGTGTGAGTGGGCTGCGGATGTTCAAGGAAGAGGTGGGCGCGTGTGCGTGCGTGTGTGTGCGTGCGTGTTGGAGGGGAGTTTTCCAAACACTGGTCAGGTTTTAGGGGGGAGCCACAGTTGAGTGTCGACACAGTGGACGGACTTGAATTGAGTAAGGGAGTGAAACCAAAACCCATATCCTATATCAAGAGAGAGATAATCTAATATGAACACGTTTCACTTCAATGCTATTTATATTAGGAGTAAGACCAGTCAGACAAGATAAACCACACAACAGCAAGCTGAATATCAGGAGCCTCATTAGTTTAGACAGAGCGAGGACAGGAAGTGCTCACAGACCCTTTTGATCCTTTAATACCTTTTAGTCCAACGAAATGCATGCTTTTACCCAGGCCTGTATATATATATACATACAATGGTGCTAGATATGGACTGATCGTGCACACAATACATGCTTTAAATATGTCTCAATATGTTTTCCATAACCAACACTTTCATACCTTTTTTGTACTCTCCTGTAGCCTTGTGGTGATCAAACACTCAACCCTGGCATTACAAGTCCCACACCCGTATCTTGGTGAGCTGCTTTTCATTTCTCATACATGGGCCCCAAGCGAGATTAAATCCTGCTTTGAGTTCTGGGTATGATGGAGTGCGCGGTGATATTAAAGTGTCGGTGACACGGCGGTAGCAGTCTACTCAGCCAAGCTCAATAACGACATTATTTAACGCACCCAATATCTAGACCTTAAGATCTACGTTGAATCGGCACGTCCGTGCGTCAGGCGGAGAGTCGAAACAGAGTTTTGCTAAACATGCGACGTGAACTTAAAGACAACATGCATGCTGCTTCTGAGCTTCTGCGCACCTTCTCTGCTTTCGGACTCTTTGCCGTTGACTTCAGCTGGAGATGAGGACTTGACGTCTTTCTGTAGAACAATAGAATATCACTTTTTTTAGATTGGGAAACACGGTTACAGATTACACCTGTTTTTGTCATTTGGATAATAAAGTTACAAAGTGTACATGACTCTTTTTGTCATTTGGGTAATAAAGTTACAAAGTGCACATGAATCTTTTTGTCATT
>JAHKKI010000404.1:10000-12431 GCA_029465975.1 Dallia pectoralis | reverse complement strand
GGGCAGCTATTAAACCGGCTTCCCCTACAACATCCACAATGACACTAATTGAGGGTAATGCTAGATATTGGGCTCAAAATACCCTGATAATTCTAAGAGACACACAGGATGATATTCAGAATAACATCCAAATCCTTATCCAATTGGAGACATGGGACTGGGCCCGGAACTTTGACATTGCTACGACATGGGCTAAAACCAACTCGACGCAGATTAAAGGGAAGGAGAGACTTTGATAAAGTACGATCTCAGCTGCAGGAGAAGATGGTCAACACGGTCAGAACACGAGATACCCCACAGCCCAGACTGGAGGAACGGAGGCAGATGGTATCAACCTGAGACCATGACGTGGAGGATGAACCCCGCCTCCGGTACCGGAGGTGAGGAACTACAAACAGACAATCATGGTAGAGGTACATCCTCCTCCCAGAAGAGCGATAGACTCTGAGTTGCTATTGACCCCTGAACCACGATCCAGATCCGGCAATGTGGACTGGACGACGAGGACCACTCCGGCACACGAGGAACAATCAGAGGGACAACTAGAACGAGAGGGGGATGGAAACAGTTCTCCCTGTTCCTTTCTCCCTCCCCCACTCCCGTTCCTCCCCTTTGTTTCTCTCCTCTTTGGGCTCTTTCTGCTCTAACCTCATTCCAGGTACCCAGGAGCAGAGGAGAGGTCAAAGGTCAGGAGTCGACTTCAGGGATTCGGGAGCCACAACAGGAGAACCGACATTGCAGACCATCGATGAGGATCCCGGGAAGCTACAACAACCAGGTGCTCGTTGTCCCCTCCGGTGGTGATGACCCCGATACCAGGGGACCCTCTCAGTCGGATCTGGCATCTGAGGAGGAGCTCTCAGGTGAGGAGGGATTTAGATTCCCTATTCCCCCAACCCCACCACCAGTGGGATCACCAGTACAGACCAAACTGACTTCAGTAGGCCACGGGTGTCCTCACCCCTGGAATGTGCAGAAACCATTCAGACATGTCGACTTTAAACAAAATGAAAGACTGGAAGATCCACTCACAAGCAGAACATAGTTCTGATGGGGGACTCTAACCTGGCCAGAATGCCCCGCTTGCACGTAAAGGATCTGCAAATTGACAGTTACCCGGGGGCCAACTTTAGACATGCTGAGGCCATCCTGGCTAACTCAGGGTCTCCGCTGTGCAGACACTGATTCTTGCTTTTGGCATAAACAATAGAGCACAGAGCCCGGACAAAACGTCAATAAAACAACTACAAGGAGCCATCAGAATGGCCAGACATGTGTGTCCCACAGCCCAAGTGGTGATCCCATTAATTAACTTTTCCACAAGATTGCCTCGCAGGAACAAGACAACCTGTCTAAACTGAACTCGCATATTGCAAAACATCAGTGCTTCCTACCCAAACTAACTGAGGGAGCATTCGAGACAGAGAGAGACAGGATCCACTGGACAGACAATACAGCAAAACGTATGCTGACCACTGGCTGATCTGTTTAAACAAATAGTCCCCGTGAACCCTGCGACAGATACGGGGTAAGAATGTGATTAATCTATCCAAACATTTTATTCCAACTGGCGCATGCTGGCACTATTGAATAGGGGCTCTAACTTTATTCCGGCTATATAACCATAAGAATTCAAAAGCCAGAGATCAAATTAGATTTGATTTACAGCAATATCATAGAAGACTTAAATTGGCTGTGTTTTTCAGAGATCAACCAGATTCTGAACCATTACCGTTCACACAAAAATCTGTCTGGGTCCCTCCCAGGATAAATTACCGAATAGTGTTATAAGACTTATCAATATGATATGGAATATTTCAAAAATGACTTTTACTATTGGCAGAACCAAATTAAACCTGACCAATTAGAAATTCAAGCACACAAACCCTGATCAGTCAAAAATATTATTATTAAACCGCAGACAAGGGAGTGTAGTAGTAATTATGGATAGGGAACAATATCTCTGGGAGGATACAGACAATTGAATGATGCCACATATTATACTCAAGTTGATATAATTTCAATCTTCAGGGACATTAAATTTCCCATGGTTGATGAGATTTTAAATCCTTGCGGAATAAGAAGTTTATCAACCATAAATAACTACAATATTTACAAGGAGATTCTGAACCCAGAGCCAGATTGTTTGCTATGCTGCCAAAGATTCATAAGGCCAGAGACGGAATAGAGCTGAGAAATCCTCCGGGTAGGCCCATTGTTTCGATTGCGCAGTGAAACATACTTTACGGCTGAATATCTGGATTTCTTTCTAAATCCCTCCTCAATCAAGCACCAGTTATGTTAAGGATACCTATCATTTCATTGACACTGTCAGAGACCTTATTATCCCAACAGATGCCTTTCCTATTTACAATGGATGTATAGTCTATATACTAATATTGATATCCAGAAGGCATACAGTCTATTAGAA
>JAHKKI010000404.1:0-5000 GCA_029465975.1 Dallia pectoralis | reverse complement strand
CCATATCTCTCTTTGTCGCCACGCACTCTAGAAGCAAACATGGCATGTGAGTTAATACCCAGTTATAAGCCTGATGAAGACCAATGTACGGTCGAAACGTTGCTTTTTCTGAAAATACTTGTGTACAGAAAATAAAAGAAATATATTACTCAGTTCATCACGGATTATTATTATTTTTATAGTGTATTTTTATAGCGTTTTTTGACTAGTTCAGCGAGTTCCTCCGGTGTAGTGATGATAACATTGAACTAAAGATGGCGCGTCAGCGACTCCGGGTGTCCATTGTTGGGATGACGGCTAAGGTGTCTACATTGGACCAGATAACCACCGGGTGACGGGATGCTGACCAGGAGCACGGGAGAGACGGCTGCATCTCTCTACTTTCGTCTTACCCCTTATTCTTTCATTCTCCCACCAACTTCTATTCTCCCTCCCTCTGTCCTACCCTCACCGTGGGTACTGCGGAAACAGAGAAGTGTCCCAGGAGGTCAATTCTAAAGGGTTTTTTACCCGTTTACACCCTATTAAAAATAGGACTGGGAGAACTAGGAACATAATTCCTCGGTGAGGAACCAAGGAGACCCATGACTCAGCAGGCAGGGCCCTCTTGGCCCTCCAACAAGGACTGAACATAATATAATTGGCCCAAGGATGGTGCCTCTGATCCCTACAGTGTGGTCCAGCGGTCAGTTATGATCTGATTTGTGTACTGAACAGTCTAATTGATATGTTGGGAAATTGGTGGCTCTCGTATTGGATACAGTAGATGAACGGACACAGGGAGATGTAGATTTCCTCCGCTGAAGGATCCATATAATATCACTGTACAGGGCCTTTTGTGCCCCACCACATAGTATCCCCTGTGTATTCTAATTTATGACTGTATTGGGAAGAAAATGTATTCATGTACTATACTGACTGGACTAATGCTAAACAGGGTCCTTCTGCCCTTCCAGGGTCAGTGATTGTGATTTAGTCAGACATGATGCTAGTATGTCAATGGGATCCCACTAAGGAAATGTTATTAAACCACAGATTCAGTGCTATTTCCGGGAGGGTTGAGTCCTGGATGTGGCCGAGGGATACAAGTTAATGCATTGATTTGCACCATCTATGATGGTGTAATCCATTTTTTCCTTTACCTAACCCGCTCGCACTTGTCCACCGGCTGCCTCAGGGCTCTTTCCTTTCGGTATCTGCAAAATAAGAAAAAGGTCATTACAACAAGGTTCAATTATACATACCTGTGATATCCTAACCTAACCATTGGAGGCTAATTCCCTTTTAGGGGAGGTGACATTGGAGGTTATAACCAACCCTAATCTCTGCCCTAACCTTAACCAGTTGGTCGTGATATCTAACCCTAACAGTGGGGAACACACGATTGACTACCTCCGTGCCTAACCCTAACTTTTGGGATATGGTATAACAGTGGTCACCTATACATACTTACCTGGTCTGTAGCCTGTGATATCCTACACTTCACATTCGACCTTATGCCTGAACCTAACCTTTGGAGGCTAATTATAGTATAGGGGAGGAGACCTTAGAGGTTATAACTAACCCTAATCTCTGACCTAACCTTAACCAGTTGGCCGTGATATCTAACCCTAACAGTGGGGAACACACCATTAGTTACTTCCGTGCCTAACCCTAATTTCTAGGACATGTATGGGCTATAAGATGAGAATCTAAGGGATAACCCTAACCCAGCTCTTTATTTTGAATATCATAAAACCTTGTTAGGTAATATTATAATTTGTGTTTTATTTAAAACCAATTTAATTATGTATATATTATGTAGTCACTACTGTTCTAGGAGATGTTAATAATCAGTTGATTTTATTATGTATTCGTGATGTCTGAGGAGGGATGTGCCAGGTGAGTGTTGAAGGCTCATGGGAGAGAGATGGGGTCCGGTCTGTTATTGTTTTGGTCCGGTTACAATGGCGCTTACTTACCTTTGACCTGAGTCTCGTATTGATGATGTCATTGGGTTAAAGTACAATATCAGCGCGAGCCAGGCAGGTCTCGTGTTACAAATGCACGGGACCGGACCATATCTCTCTTTTGTCGCCACGCACTCTAGAAGCAAACATGGCATGTGAGTTAATACCCAGTTATAAGCCTGATGAAGACCAATGTACGGTCGAAACGTTGCTTTTTCTGAAAATACTTGTGTACAGAAAATAAAAGAAATATATTACTCAGTTCATCACGGATTATTATTATTTTTATAGTGTATTTTTATAGCGTTTTTTGACTAGTTCAGCGAGTTCCTCCGGTGTAGTGATGATAACATTGAACTAAAGATGGCGCGTCAGCGACTCCGGGTGTCCATTGTTGGGATGACGGCTAAGGTGTCTACATTGGACCAGATAACCACCGGGTGACGGGATGCTGACACCTATCATTTCATTGACACTGTCAGAGACCTTATTATCCCAACAGATGCCTTCCTATTTACAATGGATGTGGATAGTCTATATACTAATATTGATATCCAGGAAGGCATACAGTCTATTAGAAAGATTCTATTTAAATATCCGGATGCCAAAAGGCCTGATAAAGAACTACTTAAGTTACTAGAAATAAATTTATCCAGGAATGACTTTGAATTTGATGGGAAGTTTTTCCTACAGATTAAGGGAACAGCTATGGGCAAGAAGTTTGCCCGGCCTATGCAAACATCTTCATGGCTGAATGGGAGACTGCTGCCCTGGCCACCTGCCCAAAAAGACCCTTACAATATTATAGGTTTCTAGATGACATCTGGGGTGTTTGGCCTTATTCAAGGGAGGATTTCACAGAATTTGTAACTAATCTCAACAACCACAATCCATCCATCCAGGTGAAGTCCACATTTAGTGACACTTCTGTGGACTTCCTGGACACCACCACATTTAAGGGACCAAACTTTTCAGACACCGGTAAATTGGAGGTTAAAGTATACTTTAAAGATACAGATACACATGCCCTTTTATTCAGGTCCAGTTTCCATCCCCAACATACCTATGCAGGCCTACTGAAATCTCAGCTGCTGAGATTTCATAGGATCTGTACGAGGGAGGAGGATTTTAAACTGGCTACCAGGATGCTGTTTTCGGCCCTTACCACTAGGGGGTACACTAAAACCATGTTCAGGAGAGCCCTTGGGACTTTCCAACAGGTAAGACCACAAATTGTGGATACACTCTTACCAGTCATCACCACCTACTCTCCATACACGGTACAGCTAATGAGGGTAATCAGAAATAACTTCAATTCATTTACGGAGCAATCCAATTTATTATTAGACTACAGACTGATTGCAGCATATAGAAGAAATAAAAATCTACAAGATACTTTGGTCAAGGCTAAAATCACACCTCTCTAAACCCCAAGTGGTGGGAAAGGGGAGTTTTACAAACACTACCTGTGGGTTACAAACCCAAATAATAGAGAAGTTTTCAAAACCCAGGGGGCACCAGTGTGCACACTAAGAACTGTGTTTACCTGATTAAATGCAAACATTGCCATATGCAATATGTAGGGAAACAGGAAATACCCTGTTGACCAGATTCACACAACACAGGTATAACATCATTAGGAGAAAGGACACTGGTGTCCCTCTGGTCCAACATTTTATAATACAGGGTTGGCCCCAATTAGAGGCCACTATTTTGGAGGCCAACTGTAGGTGGTCCACGACCCAGAGACGGAGGGCTGAAAGGTTGTGGATCCACAGATTGGGGACAATACAGCCTCTTGGTTTGAATGAGAGGTGAGGGTCCGGGGGGAGACCGCGGGTACATAGTTCATGCATTGGTGTACATCATCTATGATGATGTCACCCAACTGTTTCAGTTTCCTAACCCTAACCCTAACCCTAACCTAACCCTAACCCTAACCCTAACCCTAACCCCTAACCCTAACCCTAACCCTAACCCTAACCCTAACCCTTCTCTCTCTTTGTCGCCACGCACTCTAGAAGCAAACATGGCATGTGAGTTAATACCCAGTTATAAGCCTGATGAAGACCAATGTACGGTCGAAACGTTGCTTTTTCTGAAAATACTTGTGTACAGAAAATAAAAGAAATATATTACTCAGTTCATCACGGATTATTATTATTTTTATAGTGTATTTTTATAGCGTTTTTGACTAGTTCAGCGCGAGTTCCTCCGGTGTAGTGATGATAACATTGAACTAAAGATGGCGCGTCAGCGACTCCGGGTGTCCAGGAGCACGGGAGAGACGGCTGCATCTCTCTACTTTCGTCAGCGACTCCGGGTGTCCATTGTTGGGATGACGGCTAAGGTGTCTACATTGGACCAGATAACCACCGGGTGACGGGATGCTGACCAGGAGCACGGGAGAGACGGCTGCATCTCTCTACTTTCGTCTTACCCCCTTATTCTTTCATTCTCCCACCAACTTCTATTCTCCCTCCCTCTGTCCTACCCTCACCGTGGGTACTGCGGAAACAGAGAAGTGTCCCAGGAGGTCAATTCTAAAGGGTTTTTTACCCGTTTACACCCTATTAAAAATAGGACTGGGAGAACTAGGAACATAATTCCTCGGTGAGGAACCAAGGAGACCCATGACTCAGCAGGCAGGGCCCTCTTGGCCCTCCAACAAGGACTGAACATAATATAATTGGCCCAAGGATGGTGCCTCTGATCCCTACAGTGTGGTCCAGCGGTCAGTTATGATCTGATTTGTGTACTGAACAGTCTAATTGATATGTTGGGAAATTGGTGGCTCTCGTATTGGATACAGTAGATGAACGGACACAGGGAGATGTAGATTTCCTCCGCTGAAGGATCCATATAATATCACTGTACAGGGCCTTTTGTGCCCCACCACATAGTATCCCCTGTGTATTCTAATTTATGACTGTATTGGGAAGAAAATGTATTCATGTACTATACTGACTGGACTAATGCTAAACAGGGTCCTTCTGCCCTTCCAGGGTCAGTGATTGTGATTTAGTCAGACATGATGCTAGTATGTCAATG
>JAHKKI010000403.1:0-12433 GCA_029465975.1 Dallia pectoralis | reverse complement strand
TTTGTAAATTTTCTGTAGTGTATTTATTTCCTCTCCTTATCCAGTCACCACTATATCCGACCGTGTGGTTTTGTTTGTTTCTCATTAAATATTGATTATACATTTTAATAAAAAATAAAGTATATTTGGAGAAGGTGGTTTGTCGCTAGCAAAATTCCTAAGAGCGGCAGACAATGTGGCCAAAACTCTGCTGGATCGACAATCCAGACACCATTGAGGAATGGATTTTGACCATATACCACTGGGCTCGTCCGGGAATGAATCCGGGACCTCTTGCACCGGAAGCGAGAATCCTTCCCTTGGACCAACGAGCCACCACTAAAAACTATTGTCCAATTGTTTACAGCAGCACATCAGGATTATTGTGGGTTGCAATAAGGGAAAGATGTTTACAAGACATTTTGTATTTTTTATAGTGTTTGTATTTCCTCTCCTTATCCAGTCACCATTATATCCAACCGTGTGGGGTTTTTTTTGTTTATCATTAAATATTGACTATACAATTTAATAAAAAGTGAAAAACAATTAGAGAAGGTGGGGTGGTTTGTCGCTAGCAAAATTCCTAAGAGCGACAGACAATGTGGACAAAATAGGCGCTGCTAGATCATCAATCCAGACACCATTGAGGAATGGATTTCGACCAGATTGATTTAGTCACTGTCCGACTGCACTGAATATAAATATAACACTGGGCTCATCCGGGATTTGAACCCGGGACCCCTCGCACCCAAAGCGAGAATCATACCCCTAGACCAACGAGCCACTGTAAAAGAAATTTAGAATTTTTTTACGGCAGCACATCAAGATTATTGTGGGTTGTGTTAGGGGCAAGATGTTTTCAAGCCATTTTGTAAATTTTCTGTAGTGTATTTATTTCCTCTCCTTATCCAGTCACCACTATATTCGACCGTGTGGTTTTGTTTGTTTCTCATTAAATATTGATTATACATTTTAATAAAAAAAAAGTATATTTGGAGAAGGTGGTTTGTCGCTAGCGAAATTCCTAAGAGCGGCAGACAATGTGGCCATAACGGACTCTGCTGGATCGACAATCCAGACACCATTGAGGAATGGATTTTGACCATATACCACTGGGCTCGTCCGGGAATGAATCCGGGACCTCTTGCACCGGAAGCGAGAATCATTCCCTTAGACCAACAAGCCACTGTAAAAGAAATTTAGAATTTTTTACGGCAGCACATCAAGATTATTGTGGGTTGTGTTAGGGGCAAGATGTTTTCAAGCCATTTTGTAAATTTTCTGTAGTGTATTTATTTCCTCTCCTTATCCAGTCACCACTATATTCGACCGTGTGGTTTTGTTTGTTTCTCATTAAATATTGATTATACATTTTAATAAAAAATAAAGTATATTTGGAGAAGGTGGTTTGTCGCTAGCGAAATTCCTAAGAGCGGCAGACAATGTGGCCATAACGGACTCTGCTGGATCGACAACCAGACACCATTGAGGAATGGATTTTGACCATATACCACTGGGCTCATCCGGGAATGAACCGGGACCTCTCGCACCCAAAGCGAGAATCATACCCCTAGACCAACAAGCCACTGTAAAAGAAATTTAGAATTTTTTACGGCAGCACATCAAGATTATTGTGGGTTGTGTTAGGGGCAAGATGTTTTCAAGCCATTTTGTAAATTTTCTGTAGTGTATTTATTTCCTCTCCTTATCCAGTCACCACTATATTCGACCGTGTGGTTTTGTTTGTTTCTCATTAAATATTGATTATACATTTTAATAAAAAAAAAAAAGTATATTTGGAGAAGGTGGTTTGTCGCTAGCGAAATTCCTAAGAGCGGCAGACAATGTGGCCATAACGGACTCTGCTGGATCGACAATCCAGACACCATTGAGGAATGGATTTTGACCATATACCACTGGGCTCGTCCGGGAATGAATCCGGGACCTCTCGCACCCAAAGCGAGAATCATACCCCTAGACCAACAAGCCACTGTAAAAGAAATTTTGAATTTTTTTACGGCAGCACATCAAGATTATTGTGGGTTGTGTTAGGGGCAAGATGTTTTCAAGCCATTTTGTAAATTTTCTGTAGTGTATTTATTTCCTCTCCTTATCCAGTCACCATTATATCCAACCGTGTGGTTTTGTTTGTTTCTCATTAAATATTGACTATACAATTTAATAAAAAGTGAAAAACAATTAGAGAAGGTGGGGTGGTTTGTCGCTAGCAAAATTCCTAAGAGCGACAGACAATGTGGACAAAATAGGCGCTGCTAGATCATCACTCCAGACACCATTGATGAATGGATTTTGACCATATACCACTGGGCTCGTCCGGGAATGAATCCGGGACCTCTTGCACCGGAAGCGAGAATCCTTCCCTTGGACCAACGAGCCACCACTAAAAACTATTGTCCAATTGTTTACAGCAGCACATCAGGATTATTGTGGGTTGCAATAAGGGAAAGATGTTTACAAGACATTTTGTATTTTTTTATAGTGTTTGTGTTTCCTCTCCTTATCCAGTCACCATTATATCCAACCGTGTGGTTTTGTTTGTTTCTCATTAAATATTGACTATACAATTTAATAAAAAGTGAAAAACAATTAGATAAGGTGGGGTGGTTTGTCGCTAGCAAAATTCCTAAGAGCGACAGACAATGTGGACAAAATAGGCGCTGCTAGATCATCAATCCAGACACCATTGAGGAATGGATTTCGACCAGATTGATTTAGTCACTGTCCGACTGCACTGAATATAAATATTACACTGGGCTCATCCGGGATTTGAGCCCGGGACCCCTCGCACCCAAAGCGAGAATCATACCCCTAGACCAACGAGCCACTGTAAAAGAAATTTAGAATTTTTTTACGGCAGCACATCAAGATTATTGTGGGTTGTGTTAGGGGCAAGATGTTTTCAAGCCATTTTGTAAATTTTCTGTAGTGTATTTATTTCCTCTCCTTATCCAGTCACCACTATATTCGACCGTGTGGTTTTGTTTGTTTCTCATTAAATATTGATTATACATTTTAATAAAAAATAAAGTATATTTGGAGAAGGTGGTTTGTCGCTAGCGAAATTCCTAAGAGCGGCAGACAATGTGGCCATAACGGACTCTGCTGGATCGACAATCCAGACACCATTGAGGAATGGATTTTGACCATATACCACTGGGCTCGTCCGGGAATGAATCCGGGACCTCTCGCACCCAAAGCGAGAATCATACCCCTAGACCAACGAGCCACTGTAAAAGAAATTTAGAATTTTTTTACGGCAGCACATCAAGATTATTGTGGGTTGTGTTAGGGGCAAGATGTTTTCAAGCCATTTTGTAAATTTTCTGTAGTGTATTTATTTCCTCTCCTTATCCAGTCACCACTATATTCGACCGTGTGGTTTTGTTTGTTTCTCATTAAATATTGATTATACATTTTAATAAAAAATAAAGTATATTTGGAGAAGGTGGTTTGTCGCTAGCGAAATTCCTAAGAGCGGCAGACAATGTGGCCATAACGGACTCTGCTGGATCGACAATCCAGACACCATTGAGGAATGGATTTTGACCATATACCACTGGGCTCGTCCGGGAATGAATCCGGGACCTCTCGCACCCAAAGCGAGAATCATACCCCTAGACCAACAAGCCACTGTAAAAGAAATTTTGAATTTTTTTACGGCAGCACATCAAGATTATTGTGGGTTGTGTTAGGGGCAAGATGTTTTCAAGCCATTTTGTAAATTTTCTGTAGTGTATTTATTTCCTCTCCTTATCCAGTCACCACTATATTCGACCGTGTGGTTTTGTTTGTTTCTCATTAAATATTGATTATACATTTTAATAAAAAATAAAGTATATTTGGAGAAAGTGGTTTGTCGCTAGCAAAATTCCTAAGAGCGGCAGACAATGTGGCCATAACGGACTCTGCTGGATCGACAATCCAGACACCATTGAGAAATGGATTTTGACCATATACCACTGGGCTCGTCCGGGAATGAATACGGGACCTCTCGCACCGGAAGCGAGAATCCTTCCCCTGGACCAACGAGCCACAACTAAAAGCTATTGTCCAATTGTTTACAGCAGCACATCAGGATTATTGTGGGTTGCAATAAGAGAAAAAAATTTTTCAAGACATTTTGTATTTTTTATAGTGTTTGTATTTCCTCTCCTTATCCAGTCACCATTATATCCGACCGTGTGGGTTTTTTTTTGTTTATCATTAAATATTGACTATACAATTTAATTAAAAGTGAAAAACAATTAGAGAAGGTGGGGTGGTTTGTCGCTAGCAAAATTCCTAAGAGCGACAGACAATGTGGACAAAATAGGCGCTGCTAGATCATCACTCCAGACACCATTGAGGAATGGATTTCGACCAGATTGATGGAGTCACTGTCCGACTGCACTGAATATAAAAATAACACTGGGCTCATCCGGGATTTGAACCCGGGACCTCTCGCACCCAAAGCGAGAATCATACCCCTAGACCAACGAGCCACTGTAAAAAAAAAAAAAAAAAAAAACAAACAGGGTCGGGCTTGGTTAGTACTTGGATGGGAGACCCCTGGAAATATCTAGTGTTGTAAGCATTTTGTTATTTTCATGGCGGGAAGAAACAATCAATCAAAAAGTTAATTATGCAGTGAAGAAATCAATAAGAGCTGTAATTTCAACTTTTCTAATAGCTTACGGCCACACCACCCTGAAAACGCCCGATCTCGTCTGATCTCAGAAGCCAAGCAGGGTCGGGCTTGGTTAGTACTTGGATGGGAGACCGCCTAGGAATATCTAGTGTTGTAAGCATTTTGTTATTTTCTTGGCGGGAAGAAACAATCAATCAAAAAGTTAATTATGCAGTGAAGAAATCAATAAGAGCTGTAATTTCAACTTTTCTAATAGCTTACGGCCACACCACCCTGAAAACGCCCGATCTCGTCTGATCTCGGAAGCCAAGCAGGGTTGGGCTTGGTTAGTACTTGGATGGGAGACCGCCTAGGAATATCTAGTGTTGTAAGCATTTTGTTATTTTCTTGGCGGGAAGAAACAATCAATCAAAAAGTTAATTATGCAGTGAAGAAATCAATAAGAGCTGTAATTTCAACTTTTCTAATAGCTTACGGCCACACCACCCTGAAAACGCCCGATCTTCTGATCTCGAAGCCAAACATGGTCGGGCTTGGTTAGTACTTGGATGGGAGACCGCCTAGGAATATCTAGTGTTATAAGCATTTTTTTATTTTCATGGCGGTAAGAAACAATCAATCAAAAAGTTAATTATGCAGTGAAGAAATCAATAAGAGCTGTAATTTCAACTTTTCTAATAGCTTACGGCCACACCACCCTGAAAACGCCCGATCTCGTCTGATCTCGGAAGCCAAGCAGGGTCGGGTTTGGTTAGTACTTGGATGGGAGACCGCCTAGGAATATCTAGTGTTGTAAGCATTTTGTTATTTTCTTGGCGGGAAGAAACAAACAATCAAAAAGTTAATTATGCAGTGAAGAAATCAATAAGAGCTGTAATTTCAACTTTTCTAATAGCTTACGGCCACACCACCCTGAAAACGCCCGATCTCGATCTCGGAAGCCAAACAGGGTCGGGCTTGGTTAGTACTTGGATGGGAGACCGCCTAGTAATATCTAGTGTTGTAAGCATTTTGTTATTTTCATGGCGGGAAGAAACAATCAATCAAAAAGTTAATTATGCAGTGAAGAAATCAATAAGAGCTGTAATTTCAACTTTTCTAATAGCTTACGGCCACACCACCCTGAAAACGCCCGATCTCGTCTGATCTCGGAAGCCAAGCAGGGTTGGGCTTGGTTAGTACCTGGATGGGAGACCGCCTAGGAATATCTAGTGTTGTAAGCATTTTGTTATTTTCATGGCGGGAAGAAACAATCAATCAAAAGTTAATTATGCAGTGAAGAAATCAATAACAGCTGTAATTTCAAATGTTCTAATAGCCTACGGCCACACCACCCTGAAAACTCGCCTGATCTCGGAAACCAAACAGGGTTGGGCCTGGTTAGTACTTGGATGGGAGACCGCCTGGGAATATCTAGGTTTGTAAGCATTTTGTTATTTTCTTGGCGGGAAGAAACAATCAATCAAAAAGTTAATTATGCAGTGAAGAAATCAATAAGAGCTGTAATTTCAACTTTCTAATAGCTTACGGCCACACCACCCTGAAAACGCCCGATCTCGTCTGATCTCGGAAGCCAAGCAGGGTCGGGCTTGGTTAGTACTTGGATGGGAGACCGCCTAGGAATATCTAGTGTTGTAAGCATTTTGTTATTTTCTTGGCGGGAAGAAACAATCAATCAAAAAGTTAATTATGCAGTGAAGAAATCAATAAGAGCTGTATTTTCAACTTTTCTAATAGCCTACGGCCACACCACCCTGAAAACGCCTGATCTCGGATCTCGGAACCAAACAGGGTCGGGCTTGGTTAGTACTTGGATGGGAGACCGCCTGGGAATATCTAGTGTTGTAAGCATTTTGTTATTTTCTTGGCAGGAAGAAACAAACAATCAAAAAGTTAATTATGCAGTGAAGAAATCAATAAGAGCTGTAATTTCAACTTTTCTAATAGCTTACGGCCACACCACCCTGAAAACGCCCGATCTCGTTTGATCTCGGAAGCCAAGCAGGGTTGGGCTTGGTTAGTACTTGGATGGGAGACCGCCTAGGAATATCTAGTGTTGTAAGCATTTTGTTATTTTCTTGGCGGGAAGAAACAATCAATCAAAAAGTTAATTATGCAGTGAAGAAATCAATAAGAGCTGTAATTTCAACTTTCTAATAGCTTACGGCCACACCACCCTGAAAACGCCCGATCTCGTCTGATCTCGGAAGCCAAGCAGGGTTAGTTAGTACTTGGATGGGAGACCGCCTAGGAATATCTAGTGTTGTAAGCATTTTGTTATTTTCTTGGCGGGAAGAAACAATCAATCAAAAAGTTAATTATGCAGTGAAGAAATCAATAACAGCTGTAATTTCAACTTTTCTAATAGCTTACGGCCACACCACCCTGAAAACGCCCGATCTCGTCTGATCTCGGAAGCCAAGCAGGGTCGGGCTTGGTTAGTACTTGGATGGGAGACCGCCTAGGAATATCTAGTGTTGTAAGCATTTTGTTATTTTCTTGGCGGGAAGAAACAATCAATCAAAAAGTTAATTATGCAGTGAAGAAATCAATAAGAGCTGTAATTTCAACTTTCTAATAGCTTACGGCCACACCACCCTGAAAACGCCCGATCTCGTCTGATCTCGGAAGCCAAGCAGGGTCGGGCTTGGTTAGTACTTGGATGGGAGACCGCCTAGGAATATCTAGTGTTGTAAGCATTTTGTTATTTTCTTGGCGGGAAGAAACAATCAATCAAAAAGTTAATTATGCAGTGAAGAAATCAATAACAGCTGTATTTTCAAATGTTCTAATAGCTTACGGCCACACCACCCTGAAAACGCCTGATCTCGGAAACCAAACAGGGTCGGGCTTGGTTAGTACTTGGATGGGAGACCGCCTGGGAATATCTAGTGTTGTAAGCATTTTGTTATTTTCTTGGCGGAAGAAACAAACAATCAAAAAGTTAATTATGCAGTGAAGAAATCAATAAGAGCTGTAATTTCAACTTTTCTAATAGCTTACGGCCACACCACCCTGAAAACGCCCGATCTCGATCTCGGAAGCCAAGCAGGGTTGGGCTTGGTTAGTACTTGGATGGGAGACCGCCTAGGAATATCTAGTGTTGTAAGCATTTTGTTATTTTCTTGGCGGGAAGAAACAATCAATCAAAAAGTTAATTATGCAGTGAAGAAATCAATAAGAGCTGTAATTTCAACTTTCTTATAGCTTACGGCCACACCACCCTGAAAACGCCCGATCTCGTCTGATCTCGGAAGCCAAGCAGGGTCGGGCTTGGTTAGTACTTGGATGGGAGACCGCCTAGGAATATCTAGTGTTGTAAGCATTTTGTTATTTTCTTGGCGGGAAGAAACAATCAATCAAAAAGTTAATTATGCAGTGAAGAAATCAATAACAGCTGTAATTTCAACTGTTCTAATAGCTACGGCCACACCACCCTGAAAACGCCCGATCTCGTCTGATCTCGGAAGCCAAGCAGGGTCGGGCTTGGTTAGTACTTGGATGGGAGACCGCCTGGAATATCTAGTGTTGTAAGCATTTTGTTATTTTCTTGGCGGGAAGAAACAATCAATCAAAAAGTTAATTATGCAGTGAAGAAATCAATAAGAGCTGTAATTTCAACTTGTCTAATAGCTTACGGCCACACCACCCTGAAAACGCCCGATCTCGATCTCGGAAGCCAAGCAGGGTTGGGCTTGGTTAGTACTTGGATGGGAGACCGCCTAGGAATATCTAGTGTTGTAAGCATTTTGTTATTTTCTTGGCGGGAAGAAACAATCAATCAAAAAGTTAATTATGCAGTGAAGAAATCAATAAGAGCTGTAATTTCAACTTTTCTAATAGCTTACGGCCACACCACCCTGAAAACGCCCGATCTCGGAAGCCAAGCAGGGTCGGGCTTGGTTAGTACTTGGATGGGAGACCGCCTGGGAATATCTAGTGTTGTAAGCATTTTGTTATTTTCTTGGCGGGAAGAAACAATCAATCAAAAAGTTAATTATGCAGTGAAGAAATCAATAAGAGCTGTAATTTCAACTTTTCTAATAGCTTACGGCCACACCACCCTGAAAACGCCCGATCTCGTCTGATCTCGGAAGCCAAGCAGGGTCGGGCTTGGTTAGTACTTGGATGGGAGACCGCCTAGGAATATCTAGTGTTGTAAGCATTTTGTTATTTTCTTGGCGGGAAGAAACAATCAATCAAAAAGTTAATTATGCAGTGAAGAAATCAATAAGAGCTGTAATTTCAACTTGTCTAATAGCTTACGGCCACACCACCCTGAAAACGCCCGATCTCGTCTGATCTCGGAAGCCAAGCAGGGTCGGGCTTGGTTAGTACTTGGATGGGAGACCGCCTAGGAATATCTAGTGTTGTAAGCATTTTGTTATTTTCTTGGCGGGAAGAAACAATCAATCAAAAAGTTAATTATGCAGTGAAGAAATCAATAACAGCTGTATTTTCAAATGTTCTAATACCCTACGGCCACACCACCCTGAAAACGCCTGATCTCGTCTGAAACCAAACAGGGTCGGGCTTGGTTAGTACTTGGATGGGAGACCGCCTGGGAATATCTAGTGTTGTAAGCATTTTGTTATTTTCTTGGCGGGAAGAAACAAACAATCAAAAAGTTAATTATGCAGTGAAGAAATCAATAAGAGCTGTAATTTCAACTTTTCTAATAGCTTACGGCCACACCACCCTGAAAACGCCCGATCTCGGGAAGCCAAGCAGGGTTGGGCTTGGTTAGTACTTGGATGGGAGACCGCCTAGGAATATCTAGTGTTGTAAGCATTTTGTTATTTTCTTGGCGGGAAGAAACAATCAATCAAAAAGTTAATTATGCAGTGAAGAAATCAATAAGAGCTGTAATTTCAACTTTTCTTATCGCTTACGGCCACACCACCCTGAAAACGCCCGATCTCGTCTGATCTCGGAAGCCAAGCAGGGTCGGGCTTGGTTAGTACTTGGATGGGAGACCGCCTAGGAATATCTAGTGTTGTAAGCATTTTGTTATTTTCTTGGCGGGAAGAAACAATCAATCAAAAAGTTAATTATGCAGTGAAGAAATCAATAACAGCTGTAATTTCAACTTTTCTAATAGCTTACGGCCACACCACCCTGAAAACGCCCGATCTCGTCTGATCTCGGAAGCCAAGCAGGGTTGGGCTTGGTTAGTACTTGGATGGGAGACCGCCTGGGAATATCTAGTGTTGTAAGCATTTTGTTATTTTCATGGCGGGAAGAAACAATCAATCAAAAAGTTAATTATGCAGTGAAGAAATCAATAAGAGCTGTAATTTCAACTTGTCTAATAGCTTACGGCCACACCACCCTGAAAACGCCCGATCTCGGATCTCGGAAGCCAAGCAGGGTCGGGCTTGGTTAGTACTTGGATGGGAGACCGCCTGGGAATATCTAGTGTTGTAAGCATTTTGTTATTTTCTTGGCGGGAAGAAACAATCAATCAAAAAGTTAATTATGCAGTGAAGAAATCAATAAGAGCTGTATTTTCAAATGTTCTAATAGCTTACGGCCACACCACCCTGAAAACGCCCGATCTCGGAAACCAAGCAGGGTCGGGCTTGGTTAGTACTTGGATGGGAGACCGCCTGGAAATATCTAGTGTTGTAAGCATTTTGTTATTTTCTTGGCAGGAAGAAACAATCAATCAAAAAGTTAATTATGCAGTGAAGAAATCAATAAGAGCTGTAATTTCAACTTTTCTAATAGCTTACGGCCACACCACCCTGAAAACGCCCGATCTCGTCTGATCTCGGAAGCCAAGCAGGGTTGGGCTTGGTTAGTACTTGGATGGGAGACCGCCTGGAATATCTAGTGTTGTAAGCATTTTGTTATTTTCTTGGCGGGAAGAAACAATCAATCAAAAAGTTAATTATGCAGTGAAGAAATCAATAAGAGCTGTAATTTCAACTTTCTAATAGCTTACGGCCACACCACCCTGAAAACGCCCGATCTCGTCTGATCTCGGAAGCCAAGCAGGGTCGGGCTTGGTTAGTACTTGGATGGGAGACCGCCTGGAATATCTAGTGTTGTAAGCATTTTGTTATTTTCTTGGCGGGAAGAAACAATCAATCAAAAAGTTAATTATGCAGTGAAGAAATCAATAACAGCTGTAATTTCAAATGTTCTAATAGCTTACGGCCACACCACCCTGAAAACGCCTGATCTCGGAAACCAAACAGGGTCGGGCTTGGTTAGTACTTGGATGGGAGACCGCCTGGGAATATCTAGTGTTGTAAGCATTTTGTTATTTTCTTGGCGGGAAGAAACAAACAATCAAAAAGTTAATTATGCAGTGAAGAAATCAATAAGAGCTGTAATTTCAACTTTTCTAATAGCTTACGGCCACACCACCCTGAAAACGCCTGATCTCGTCTGATGTCGGAAGCCAAACAGGGTTGGGCTTGGTTAGTACTTGGATGGGAGACCGCCTAGGAATATCTAGTGTTGTAAGCATTTTGTTATTTTCTTGGCGGGAAGAAACAATCAATCAAAAAGTTAATTATGCAGTGAAGAAATCAATAAGAGCTGTAATTTCAACTTGTCTAATAGCTTACGGCCACACCACCCTGAAAACGCCCGATCTCGTCTGATCTCGGAAGCCAAGCAGGGTCGGGCTTGGTTAGTACTTGGATGGGAGACCGCCTAGGAATATCTAGTGTTGTAAGCATTTTGTTATTTTCTTGGCGGGAAGAAACAATCAATCAAAAAGTTAATTATGCAGTGAAGAAATCAATAACAGCTGTATTTTCAAATGTTCTAATACCCTACGGCCACACCACCCTGAAAACGCCTGATCTCGAAACCAAACAGGGTCGGGCTTGGTTAGTACTTGGATGGGAGACCGCCTGGAATATCTAGTGTTGTAAGCATTTTGTTATTTTCTTGGCGGGAAGAAACAAACAATCAAAAAGTTAATTATGCAGTGAAGAAATCAATAAGAGCTGTAATTTCAACTTTTCTAATAGCTTACGGCCACACCACCCTGAAAACGCCCGATCTCGTCTGATCTCGGAAGCCAAGCAGGGTCGGGCTTGGTTAGTACTTGGATGGGAGACCGCCTAGGAATATCTAGTGTTGTAAGCATTTTGTTATTTTCTTGGCGGAAGAAACAATCAATCAAAAAGTTAATTATGCAGTGAAGAAATCAATAACAGCTGTAATTTCAACTCTTCTAATAGCTTACGGCCACACCACCCTGAAAACGCCCGATCTCGGAAACCAAAAGCAGTGGTGGGCTTGGTTAGTACTTGGATGGGAGACCGCCTGGAATATCTAGTGTTGTAAGCATTTTGTTATTTTCTTGGCGGGAAGAAACAATCAATCAAAAAGTTAATTATGCAGTGAAGAAATCAATAACAGCTGTAATTTCAACTCTTTCTAATAGCTTACGGCCACACCACCCTGAAAACGCCCGATCTTGTCTGATCTCGGAAGCCAAGCAGGGGGCTTGGTTAGTACTTGGATGGGAGACCGCCTGGGAATATCTAGTGTTGTAAGCATTTTGTTATTTTCATGGCGGGAAGAAACAATCAATCAAAAAGTTAATTATGCAGTGAAGAAATCAATAAGAGCTGTAATTTCAACTTGTCTAATAGCTTACGGCCACACCACCCTGAAAACGCCCGATCTCGTCTGATCTCGAAGCCAAGCAGGGTCGGGCTTGGTTAGTACTTGGATGGGAGACCGCCTGGAATATCTAGTGTTGTAAGCATTTTGTTATTTTCTTGGCGGGAAGAAACAATCAATCAAAAAGTTAATTATGCAGTGAAGAAATCAATAACA
>JAHKKI010000402.1:0-12434 GCA_029465975.1 Dallia pectoralis | reverse complement strand
AATGCTGTACTGTTCTGTATAAAGTATGTTCATTATGTCCTCAGTTGTATATAATGTAATGTAATGCTGTACTGTTCTGTATAAAGTATGTTCATTATGTCCTCAGTTGTATATAATGTAATGTAATGCTGTACTGTTCTGTATAAAGTATGTTCATTATGTCCTCAGTTGTATATAATGTAAATGCTGTACTGTTCTGTATAAAGTATGTTCATTATGTTCCTCAGTTGTATATAATGTAATGTAATGCTGTACTGTTCTGTATAAAGTATGTTCATTATGTCCTCAGTTGTATATAATGTAATGTAATGCTGTACTGTTCTGTATAAAGTATGTTCATTATGTCCTCAGTTGTATATAATGTAATGCTGTACTGTTCTGTATAAAGTATGTTCATTATGTCCTCAGTTGTATATAATGTAATGTAATGCTGTACTGTTCTGTATAAAGTATGTTCATTATGTCCTCAGTTGTATATAATGTAATGTAATGCTGTACTGTTCTGTATAAAGTATGTTCATTATGTCCTCAGTTGTATATAATGTAATGTAATGCTGTACTGTTCTGTATAAAGTATGTTCATTATGTCCTCAGTTGTATATAATGTAATGTAATGCTGTACTGTTCTGTATAAAGTATGTTCATTATGTCCTCAGTTGTATATAATGTAATGTAATGCTGTACTGTTCTGTATAAAGTATGTTCATTATGTCCTCAGTTGTATATAATGTAATGTAATGCTGTACTGTTCTGTATAAAGTATGTTCATTATGTCCTCAGTTGTATATAATGTAATGCTGTACTGTTCTGTATAAAGTATGTTCATTATGTCCTCAGTTGTATATAATGTAATGTAATGCTGTACTGTTCTGTATAAAGTATGTTCATTATGTCCTCAGTTGTATATAATGTAATGTAATGAAGTACTGTTCTGTATAAAGTATATTCATTATGTCCTCAGTTGTATATAATGTAATGTAATGCTGTACTGTTCTGTATAAAGTATGTTCATTATGTTCTCAGTTGTATATAATGTAATGTAATGCTGTACTGTTCTGTATAAAGTATGTTCATTATGTCCTCAGTTGTATATAATGAAATGCTGTACTGTTCTGTATAAAGTATGTTCATTATGTTCTCAGTTGTATATAATGTAATGCTGTACTGTTCTGTATAAAGTATGTTCATTATTTCCTCAGTTGTGTATAATGTAATGTAATGCTGTATTATTCTGTATAAAGTATGTTCATTATGTTCTTAGTTGTATTTAATGTAATGCTGTACTGTTCTGTATAAAGTATGTTCATTATTTCCTCAGTTGTGTATAATGTAATGTAATGCTGTACTGTTCCGTATAAAGTATGTTCATTATGTCCTCAGTTGTATATAATGTAATGTAATGAAGTACTGTTCTGTATAAAGTATATTCATTATGTCCTCAGTTGTATATAATATTATGTAATGCAGTACTGTTCTGTATAAAGTATGTTCATTATGTCCTCAGTTGTATATAATGTAATATCATGCTTTATTGTTCTGTATAAAGTATGTTCATTATGTCCTCAGTTGTATATAATGTAATGTAATGCTGTACTGTTCTGTATAAAGTATGTTCATTGTTTCCTCAGTTGTATATAATGTAATGTCAAGCTTTATTGTTCTGTATAAAGTACGTTCATTATGTCCTCAGTTGTATATAATGTAATGCTGTACTGTTCGGTATAAAGTGTGTTCAATATGTTCTCAGTTGTATATAATGTAATGCTGTACTGTTCTGTATAAAGTATGTTCATTATGTCCTCAGTTGTATATAATGTAATGCTGTACTGTTCTGTATAAAGTATGTTCATTATGTCCACAGTTGTATATAATGTAATGTAATGCTGTACCGTTCTGTATAAAGTATGCCAATTATGTTCTCAGTTGTATATAATGCAATGCTGTACTGTTCGGTATAAAGTGTGTTCAATATGTTCTCAGTTGTATATAATGTAATGCTGTACTGTTCTGTTATAAAGTATGTTCAATATGTCCTCAGTTGTATATAATGTAATGCTGTACTGTTCTGTATAAAGCATGTTCATTATGTCCACAGTTGAATATAATGTAATGTAATGCTGTACCGTTCTGTATAAAGTATGCCAATTATGTTCTTAGTTGTATATAATGCAATGCTGTACTGTTCTGTATAAAGTATGTTCATTATTTCCTCAGTTGTATATAATGTATAATAAAGTATGTTCATTATGTAAGTGTATATAATGTAATGTAATGCTGTACTGTTCTGTATAAAGTATGTTCATTATGTCCTCAGTTGTATATAATGTAATGTAATGCTGTACTGTTCTGTATAAAGTATGTTCATTATGTTCTCAGTTGTATATAATGTAATGCTGTACTGTTCTGTATAAAGTATGTTCATTATTTCCTCAGTTGTGTATAATGTAATGTAATGCTGTACTGTTCTGTATAAAGTATGTTCATTATGTCCTCAGTTGTATATAATGTAATGTAATGCTGTACTGTTCTGTATAAAGTATGTTCATTATGTTCTCAGTTGTATATAATGTAATGTAATGCTGTACTGTTCTGTATAAAGTATGTTCATTATGTCCTCAGTTGTATATAATGTAATGTAATGCTGTACTGTTCTGTATAAAGTATGTTCATTATGTCCTCAGTTGTATATAATGCAATGCTGTACTGTTCTGTATAAAGCATGTTCATTATGTCCTCAGTTGTATATAATGTAATGTCATGCTTTATTGTTCTGTATAAAGTATGTTCATTATGTCCTCAGTTGTATATAATGTAATGTAATGCTGTACTGTTCTGTATAAAGTATGTTCATTATGTTCTCAGTTGTATATAATGTAATGCTGTACTGTTCTGTATAAAGTATGTTCATAATGTCCTTAGTTGCACATATATTGAATTGCTGTACTGTTCTGTATAAAGTATGTTCATTATGTCCCCAGTGGTATATAATGTAATATAATGCTGTACTGTTCTGTATAAAGTATGTTCATTATGTTCTCAGTTGTATATAATGTAATGCTGTACTGTTCTGTATAAAGTATGTTCATTATGTTCTCAGTTGTATATAATGTAATGCTGTACTGTTTTGTATAAAGTATGTTCATTATGTCCTCAGTTGTATATAATGTAATGCTGTACTGTTCTGTATAAAGTATGTTCATTATGTCCACAGTTGTATATAATGTAATGTAATGCTGTACTGTTCTGTATAAAGTATGTTCATTATGTCCTCAGTTGTATATAATGTAATGCTGTACTGTTCTGTATAAAGTATGTTCATTATTTCCTCAGTTGTATATAATGTAATGTAATGCTGGACTGTTCTGTATAAAGTATGTTCATTATGTTCTCAGTTGTATATAATGTAATGCTGTACTGTTCTGTATATAGTATGTTCTTTATGTTCTCAGTTGTATATAATGTAATGCTGTACTGTTCTGTATAAAGTATGTTCATTATGTCCTCAGTTGTATATAATGTAATGCTGTACTGTTCTGTATAAAGTATGTTCATTATGTCCTCAGTTGTATATAATGTAATGTAATGCTGTACTGTTCTGTATAAAGTATGTTCATTATGTCCTCAGTTGTATATAATGTAATGCTGTACTGTTCTGTATAAAGTATGTTCATTATGTCCTCAGTTGTATATAATGTAATGCTGTACTGTTCTGTATAAAGTATGTTCATTATGTTCTCAGTTGTATATAATGTAATGCTTTACTGTTCTGTATAAAGTATGTTCATTATGTCCTCAGTTGTATATAATGTAATGTAATGCTGTACTGTTCTGTATTAAGTATGTTCATTATGTCCTCAGTTGTATATATTGTAATGCTGCACTGTTCCGTATAAAGGTATGTTCATTATTTCCTCAGTTGTGTATAATGTAATGTAATGCTGTACTGTTCTGTATTAAGTATGTTCATTATGTCCTCAGTTGTATATAATGTAATATCATGCTTTATTGTTCTGTAAAAAGTATGTTCATTATTTCCTCAGTTGTATATAATGTAATGTCATGCTTTATTGTTCTGTATAAAGTATGTTCATTATGTCCTCAGTTGTATATAATGTAATGTAATGCTGTACTGTTCTGTATAAAGTATGTTCATTGTTTCCTCAGTTGTATATAATGTAATGTCAAGCTTTATTGTTCTGTATAAAGTACGTTCATTATGTCCTCAGTTGTATTTAATGTAATGCTGTACTGTTCGGTATAAAGTGTGTTCAATATGTTCTCAGTTGTATATAATGTAATGCTGTACTGTTCTGTATAAAGTATGTTCATTATGTCCACAGTTGTATATAATGTAATGTAATGCTGTACCGTTCTGTATAAAGTATGCCAATTATGTTCTCAGTTGTATATAATGCAATGCTGTACTGTTCTGTATAAAGTATGTTCATTATTTCCTCAGTTGTGTATAATGTAATGTAATGCTGTATTATTCATAAAGTATGTTCATTATGTCCTTAGTTGTATATAATGTAATGTAATGCTGTACTGTTCTGTATAAAGTATGTTCATTTAGTCCTCAGTTGTATATAATGCAATGCTGTACTGTTCTGTATAAAGTATGTTCATTATTTCCTCAGTTGTGTATAATGTAATGTAATGAAGTACTGTTCTGAATAAAGTATATTCATTATGTCCTCAGTTGTATATTGTAATGTAATGCTGTTTTGTTCTGTATAAAGTATGTTCATTATGTCCTCAGTTGTATATAATGTAATGCTGTACTGTTCTGTATAAAAGTATGTTCATAATGTTCTCAGTTGTATATAATGTAATGCTGTACTGTTCGGTATAAAGTGTGTTCATTATGTTCTCAGTTGTATATAATGTAATGCTGTACTGTTCTGTATAAAGTATGTTCATTATGTCCTCAGTTGTATATAATGTAATGCTGTACTGTTCTGTATAAAGTATGTTCATTATGTCCACAGTTGTATATAATGTAATGTAATGCTGTACTGTTCTGTATAAAGTATGTTCATTATGTCCTCAGTTGTATAATGTAATGTAATGCTGTACTGTTCTGTATAAAGTATGTTCATTATGTCCTCAGTTGTATATAATAATATTTAATGGAGTACTGTTCTGTATAAAGTATATTCATTATGTCCTCAGTTGTATATAATATTATGTAATGCAGTACGGTTCTGTATAAAGTATGTTCCTTGTATATATATGCAATGTACTGCTGTATTGTTCTGTATAAAGTATGTTCATTATGTCCTCAGTTGTATATATGGTAATGCTGCACTGTTCCGTATAAAGGTATGTTCATTATTTCCTCAGTTGTGTATAATGTAATGTAATGCTGTACTGTTCTGTATAAGGTATGTTCACTATGTTCTCAGTTGTATATAATGTAATGCTGTACAGTTCTGTATAAAGTATGTTCATTATGTCCTCAGTTGTATATAATGTAATGTAATGAAGTACTGTTCTGTATAAAGTATATTCATTATGTCCTCAGTTGTATATAATGTAATGTAATGCTGTACTGTTCTGTATAAAGTATGTTCATTATGTTCCTCAGTTGTATATAATGTAATGTAATGCTGTACTGTTCTGTATAAAGTATGTTCATTATGTCCTCAGTTGTATATAATGTAATGCTGTACTGTTCTGTATAAAGTATGTTCATTATGTCCTCAGTTGTATATAATGTAATGTATTGCTGTACTGTTCTGTATAAAGTATGTTCATTATGTTCTCAGTTGTATATAATGTAATGCTGTACAGTTCTGTATAAAGTATGTTCATTATTTCCTCAGTTGTGTATAATGTAATGTAATGCTGTATTATTCTGTATAAAGTATGTTCATTATGTTCTTAGTTGTATTTAATGTAATGCTGTACTGTTCTGTATAAAGTATGTTCATTATTTCCTCAGTTGTGTATAATGTAATGTAATGCTGTACTGTTCCGTATAAAGTATGTTCATTATGTCCTCAGTTGTATATAATGTAATGTAATGAAGTACTGTTCTGTATAAAGTATATTCATTATGTCCTCAGTTGTATATAATATTATGTAATGCAGTACTGTTCTGTATAAAGTATGTTCCTTATGTTCTCAGTTGTATATAATGTAATGTAATGCTGTACTGTTCTGTATAAAGTATGTTCATTATGTCCTCAGTTGTATATAATGTAATGCTGTACTGTTCTGTATAAAGTATGTTCATTATGTCCTCAGTTGTATATAATGTAATGTAATGCTGTACTGTTCTGTATAAAGTATGTTCATTATGTCCTCAGTTGTATATAATGTAATGTAATGCTGTACTGTTCTGTATAAAGTATGTTCATTATGTCCTCAGTTGTATATAATGTAATGTAATGCTGTACTGTTCTGTATAAAGTATGTTCATTATGTCCTCAGTTGTATATAATAATGTAATGCTGTACTGTTCTGTATAAAGTATGTTCATTATGTCCTCAGTTGTATATAATGTAATGTAATGCTGTACTGTTCTGTATAAAGTATGTTCATTATGTCCTCAGTTGTATATAATGTAATGTAATGTACTGTTCTGTATAAAGTATGTTCATTATGTCCTCAGTTGTATATAATGTAATGTAATGCTGTACTGTTCTGTATAAAGTATGTTCATTATGTCCTCAGTTGTATATAATGTAATGTAATGCTGTACTGTTCTGTATAAAGTATGTTCATTATGTCCTCAGTTGTATATAATGTAATGCTGTACTGTTCTGTATAAAGTATGTTCATTATGTCCTCAGTTGTATATAATGTAATGCTGTACTGTTCTGTATAAAGTATGTTCATTATGTCCTCAGTTGTATATAATGTAATGTAATGCTGTACTGTTCTGTATAAAGTATGTTCATTATTTCCTCAGTTGTATATAATGTAATGTAATGCTGTACTGTTCTGTATAAAGTATGTTCATTATGTCCTCAGTTGTATATAATGTAATGCTGTACTGTTCTGTATAAAGTATGTTCATTATGTATGTTCTTATTTCAGTTGTATATAATGTAATGTAATGCTGTACTGTTCTGTATAAAGTATGTTCATTATGTCCTCAGTTGTATATAATGTAATGTAATGCTGTACTGTTCTGTATAAAGTATGTTCATTATGTTCCTCAGTTGTATATGTAATGTAATGCTGTACTGTTCTGTATAAAGTATGTTCATTATGTCCTCAGTTGTATATAATGTAATGTAATGAAGTACTGTTCTGTATAAAGTATGTTCATTATGTCCTCAGTTGTATATAATATTATGTAATGCAGTACTGTTCTGTATAAAGTATGTTCATTATGTTCTCAGTTGTATATAATGTAATGCTGTACTGCTGTACTGTTCTGTATAAAGTATGTTCATATATGTTCATTATGTCCTCAGTTGTATATAATGTAATGTAATGCTGTACTGTTCTGTATAAAGTATGTTCATTATGTCCTCAGTTGTATATAATGTAATGCTGTACTGTTCTGTATAAAGTATGTTCATTATGTCCTCAGTTGTATATAATGTAATGTAATGCTGTACTGTTCTGTATAAAGTATGTTCATTATGTCCTCAGTTGTATATAATGTAATGTAATGCTGTACTGTTCTGTATAAAGTATGTTCATTATGTCCTCAGTTGTATATAATGTAATGTAATGTACTGTTCTGTATAAAGTATGTTCATTATGTCCTCAGTTGTATATAATGTAATGTAATGCTGTACTGTTCTGTATAAAGTATGTTCATTATGTCCATTATGTCCTCAGTTGTATATAATGTAATGTAATGCTGTACTGTTCTGTATAAAGTATGTTCATTATGTCCTCAGTTGTATATAATGTAATTAATGTAATGCTGTACTGTTCTGTATAAAGTATGTTCATTATGTCCTCAGTTGTATATAATGTAATGTAATGCTGTACTGTTCTGTATAAAGTATGTTCATTATGTTCTCAGTTGTATATAATGTAATGCTGTACTGTTCTGTATAAAGTATGTTCATTATGTTTATGTCTCAGTTGTATATAATGTAATGTAATGCTGTACTGTTCTGTATAAAGTATGTTCATTATGTCCTCAGTTGTATATAATGTAATGTAATGCTGTACTGTTCTGTATAAAGTATGTTCATTATGTCCTCAGTTGTATATAATGTAATGCTGTACTGTTCTGTATAAAGTATGTTCATTATGTCCTCAGTTGTATATAATGTAATGCTGTACTGTTCTGTATAAAGTATGTTCATTATGTCCTCAGTTGTATATAATGTAATGTAATGCTGTACTGTTCTGTATAAAGTATGTTCATTATGTCCTCAGTTGTATATAATGTAATGCTGTACTGTTCTGTATAAAGTATGTTCATTATGTTCTCAGTTGTATATAATGTAATGCTGTACAGTTCTGTATAAAGTATGTTCATTATGTCCTCAGTTGTATAATGTAATGTAATGCTGTACTGTTCTGTATAAAGTATGTTCATTATGTCCTCAGTTGTATATAATGTAATGCTGTACTGTTCTGTATAAAGTATGTTCATTATGTCCTCAGTTGTATATAATGTAATGTAATGCTGTACTGTTCTGTATAAAGTATGTTCATTATGTCCTCAGTTGTATATAATGTAATGTAATGCTGTACTGTTCTGTATAAAGTATATTCATTATGTCCTCAGTTGTATATAATGTAATGCTGTACTGTTCTGTATAAAGTATGTTCATTATGTTCTCAGTTGTATATAATGTAATGTAATGCTGTACTGTTCTGTATAAAGTATGTTCATTATGTCCTCAGTTGTATATAATGTAATGCTGTACTGTTCTGTATAAAGCAGTATGTTCATTATTTCCTCAGTTGTATATAATGTAATGTAATGCTGTACTGTTCTGTATAAAGTATGTTCATTATGTCCTCAGTTGTATATAATGTAATGTAATGCTGTACTGTTCTGTATAAAGTATATTCATTATGTCCTCAGTTGTATATAATGTAATGTAATGCTGTACTGTTCTGTATAAAGTATGTTCATTATGTTCTCAGTTGTATATAATGTAATGTAATGCTGTACTGTTCTGTATAAAGTATGTTCATTATGTCCTCAGTTGTATATAATGTAATGCTGTACTGTTCTGTATAAAGTATGTTCATTATGTCCTCAGTTGTATATAATGTAATGTAATGCTGTACTGTTCTGTATAAAGTATGTTCATTATGTTCTCAGTTGTATATAATGTAATGCTGTACTGTTCTGTATAAAGTATGTTCATTATTTCCTCAGTTGTGTATAATGTAATGTAATGCTGTATTATTCTGTATAAAGTATGTTCATTATGTCCTTAGTTGTATATAATGTAATGTAATGCTGTACTGTTCTGTATAAAGTATGTTCATTATGTCCTCAGTTGTATAAAATGTAATGTAATGCTGTACTGTTCTGTATAAAGTATGTTCATTATGTCCTCAGTTGTATATAATGTAATGTAATGAAGTACTGTTCTGTATAAAGTATATTCATTATGTCCTCAGTTGTATATAATGTAATGTAATGCTGTACTGTTCTGTATAAAGTATGTTCATTATGTCCTCAGTTGTATATAATGTAATGTAATGCTGTATTGTTCTGTATAAAGTATGTTCATTATGTCCTCAGTTGTATATAATGTAATGTAATGCTGTACTGTTCTGTATAAAGTATGTTCATTATGTCCTCAGTTGTATATAATGTAATGTAATGCTGTACTGTTCTGTATAAAGTATGTTCATTATGTCCTCAGTTGTATATAATGTAATGCTGTACTGTTCTGTATAAAGTATGTTCATTATGTCCTCAGTTGTATATAATGTAATGCTGTACTGTTCTGTATAAAGTATGTTCATTATGTCCTCAGTTGTATATAATGTAATGTAATGCTGTACTGTTCTGTATAAAGTATGTTCATTATGTCCTCAGTTGTATATAATGTAATGTAATGCTGTACTGTTCTGTATAAAGTATGTTCATTATGTCCTCAGTTGTATATAATATAATGTAATGCTGTACTGTTCTGTATAAAGTATGTTCATTATGTTCTCAGTTGTATATAATGTAATGTAATGTACTGTTCTGTATAAAGTATGTTCATTATGTCCTCAGTTGTATATAATGTAATGTAATGCTGTACTGTTCTGTATAAAGTATGTTCATTATGTTCTCAGTCAGTTGTATATATGTAATGTAATGCTGTACTGTTCTGTATAAAGTATGTTCATTATGTTCTCAGTTGTATATAATGTAATGTAATGCTGTACTGTTCTGTATAAAGTATGTTCATTATGTCCTCAGTTGTATATAATGTAATGTAATGCTGTACTGTTCTGTATAAAGTATGTTCATTATGTCCTCAGTTGTATATAATGTAATGTAATGCTGTACTGTTCTGTATAAAGTATGTTCATTATGTTCTCAGTTGTATATAATGTAATGTAATGCTGTACTGTTCTGTATAAAGTATGTTCATTATGTCCTCAGTTGTATATAATGTAATGCTGTACTGTTCTGTATAAAGTATGTTCATTATGTCCTCAGTTGTATATAATGTAATGTATGCTGTACTGTTCTGTATAAAGTATGTTCATTATGTCCTCAGTTGTATATAATGTAATGCAATGCTGTACTGCTCTGTATAAAGTATGTTCATTTTTTCCTCAGTTGTATATAATGTAATGTAATGCTGTACTGTTCTGTATAAAGTATGTTCATTATGTTCTCAGTTGTATATAATGTAATGTAATGCTGTACTGTTCTGTATAAAGTATGTTCATTATGTCCTCAGTTGTATATAATGTAATGTAATGCTGTACTGTTCTGTATAAAGTATGTTCATTATGTCCTCAGTTGTATATAATGTAATGTAATGAAGTACTGTTCTGTATAAAGTATATTCATTATGTCCTCAGTTGTATATAATGTTATGTAATGCTGTACTGTTCTGTATAAAGTATGTTCATTATTTCCTCAGTTGTATATAATGTAATGTAATGCTGTACTGTTCTGTATAAAGTATGTTCATTATGTCCTCAGTTGTATATAATGTAATGTAATGCTGTACTGTTCTGTATAAAGTATGTTCATTATGTCCTCAGTTGTATATAATGTAATGTAATGCTGTACTGTTCTGTATAAAGTATGTTCATTATGTCCTCAGTTGTATATAATGTAATGTAATGCTGTACTGTTCTGTATAAAGTATGTTCATTATGTTCTCAGTTGTATATAATGTAATGTAATGCTGTACTGTTCTGTATAAAGTATGTTCATTATGTCCTCAGTTGTATATAATGTAATGTAATGCTGTACTGTTCTGTATAAAGTATGTTCATTATGTCCTCAGTTGTATATAATGTAATGTAATGCTGTACTGTTCTGTATAAAGTATGTTCATTATGTCCTCAGTTGTATATAATGTAATGCTGTACTGTTCTGTATAAAGTATGTTCATTATGTCCTCAGTTGTATATAATGTAATGTAATGCTGTACTGTTCTGTATAAAGTATGTTCATTATGTCCTCAGTTGTATATAATGTAATGCTGTACTGTTCTGTATAAAGTATGTTCATTATGTCCTCAGTTGTATATAATGTAATGTAATGCTGTACTGTTCTGTATAAAGTATGTTCATTATGTCCTCAGTTGTATATAATGTAATGTAATGCTGTACTGTTCTGTATAAAGTATGTTCATTATGTCCTCAGTTGTATATAATGTAATGTAATGCTGTACTGTTCTGTATAAAGTATGTTCATTATGTCCTCAGTTGTATATAATGTAATGTAATGCTGTACTGTTCTGTATAAAGTATGTTCATTATGTTCTCAGTTGTATATAATGTAATGTAATGCTGTACTGTTCTGTATAAAGTATGTTCATTATGTCCTCAGTTGTATATAATGTAATGTAATGCTGTACTGTTCTGTATAAAGTATGTTCATTATGTCCTCAGTTGTATATAATGTAATGCTGTACTGTTCTGTATAAAGTATGTTCATTATGTTCCTCAGTTGTATATAATGTAATGTAATGCTGTACTGTTCTGTATAAAGTATGTTCATTATGTCCTCAGTTGTATATAATGTAATGTAATGCTGTACTGTTCTGTATAAAGTATGTTCATTATGTCCTCAGTTGTATATAATGTAATGTAATGCTGTACTGTTCTGTATAAAGTATGTTCATTATGTCCTCAGTTGTATATAATGTAATGTAATGCTGTACTGTTCTGTATAAAGTATGTTCATTATGTCCTCAGTTGTATATAATGTAATGTAATGCTGTACTGTTCTGTATAAAGTATGTTCATTATGTCCTCAGTTGTATATAATGTAATGTAATGCTGTACTGTTCTGTATAAAGTATGTTCATTAT
>JAHKKI010000401.1:5000-12442 GCA_029465975.1 Dallia pectoralis | reverse complement strand
GCATTTAGGTTAGGGTATGTCTCTACCAGCATTACAAACCTCGAGTTGGAAAGTTTTCTCCATGTCTCCTTACAGATCCTCTTTAGCTCGGTCAGATTGGACCGAAGAGCATCAATGAACTGTGAATTGTGCTGAAAGATGGATTTGATGATCTATTAGATGTTCTGATATGTCGTCACCACCTGGATGAACTTGGTTACCTGGTGGGGACACGGCTCTAGTTTACCGGTGGGGACACGGTTCTGGTTACCCGGTGGGGACACGGCTCTGGTTACCCGGTGGGGACACGGCTCTGGATTACCCCGGTGGGGACACGGCTCTGGTTGCCCGGTGGGGACACGGCTCTGGTTACCCGGTGGGGACACGGCTCTGGTTACCGGTGGGGACACGGCTCTGGTTACCCGGTGGGGACACGGCTCTGGTTACCCGGTGGGGACACGCCTCTGGTTACCCGGTGGGGACACGGCTCTGGTTACCCGGTGGGGACACGGCTCTGGACACCCCGGTGGGGACCGCGCCTCTGGTTACCCGGTGGGGACACGGCTCTGGTTACCCGGTGGGGACACGGCTCTGGTTACCCGGAGTGGGGACACGCGCTCTGGTTACCCGGTGGGGACACGGCTCTGGTTACCCGGTGGGGACACGGCTCTGGTTACCCTGAGGTGGGGACACGGCTCTGGTTACCGGTGGGCACATAATGGTTTAAACTTTCTTATTATCTGTCTCAGTACCTTTCTAAATCCTCGATCAATTGAATTTGCCAAGTGAACTCTGATCATATTCTGTGAGTTTCATAACAAAACCTCTGAACACTTTGAGGTACATGAGATATTTGGATTTTTATTTTTCAATAAATTGTCATAACTTTCCAAAAATATTTTTTACTGTTTTAATTGTGGGATATTGTGAAATTCATTCCAACACAACAAAAGGAGGAGAAAGTGGGGGCCCACCGTCAATAGTTTTTATTTTATTTATTACCATTGTTTAGCTTGTGAGGGTTGACATTTAAATGTTAACAACTGTCTTGATATTTGAAATACTTGATTCATTATGGATTGCATAATTTACATCTGCAGCACATGCTTGAAAATGGTCATGACTGAAAATTATTGACCCTCAAATACTGCTGTGGTCCCTTTAAACTTTGCAATGAAGGCTTAAATTGGCATAGCTTTTGTACAGTTGCCGATGTGTTGTAAATATTACATCTTGTGTCATTTAGAGTTTACTGTTGATTGATTTCTACTGTGACTAGCTAATTTTTTTGATTATTCAGATATATAAGACTTTGTGTAAATATTGAGGAAAGTGTAATAAATCCCAAGTGGCTTTTAATGGTGCTGTGAAGGAAGATCGTGGGCCACATACACACATAGTATAGCTTCCTTTTCTTTTCTTATTTTTGTTTTTGCCAACTTTGATCCATTTCTCAATTGTTTGTAGAGCAGTAAAGGGAGCAAAGCAAGAAAATGTGTATAGTGAATGAGGAAAGGAATCAGTAAAGGGTGCTAGCAAAGGAAAGGATTGTTAGAGTCTGCAGGTGTTGTTTGGAGCATCTAATCAGAACTAATATCTGAACCAATGGGTTTCCAGATCCCTTAACTGGCCTGGTGAAACACTACACTACCATGTACTTCATGTAAGTCATTTCCTAACGTCTAGTAGATGGAGCTGTTATCACAAAGTATGACCATATCAGATCACTATTTATACCAAACAATATTGCAGTTGAATTTCTAAATGTAAATAAAGAAACTTTTTTGCACCGCAAGTATTTTGTAAACGGTTGTTCGATAGTGGTTTTTACTTGTCATTATTCTTACATTGCTGGAAAGATGGACATCTTCAAGCATTGTAATGAAGGACACAGTAGTTGTACTGTAAGTCATGGGGCCTGGGTGAAACGTCTCCGGTTACGTATGTAACCTTAGTTCCTGAGGGGAACGAGACGCTGCGTGAAAACGCTATGGGAACGCTCTGCGTGAGTGCGTCATGAAGCACATGTGTAATCAGTCCAATGGCGTGACGGAACGTCACAGACGGGTGACGTCGCTACCAGGAAGCCATAAGCACCCTAATTACCGGCACCTTCAGTTTCTGATGGGCTGAAGCTGGCGGGCATGCTGGGGGTATGGCACAGACACGCAGCGTCTCGTTCCCTCAGGGAACTAAGGTTACATACGAATCGGAGACGTTCCCTATCAGGAACTTCAAGCTGCGTGAAAACGCCTATGGGAACGCCACTACTGCCCACTTCGCCATGCGAGCAGAGTGTCAGTCATGAAGTCAGAGCGCACCGTCGACGTAGCACCTGCGCCCTGGCGTGGAGCTAAAGTCAAGCTGGTAAAATCTCACGAACGTGTGCGGTGAGGACCAGCCTGCCGCAACACAGACGTCATGTAGAGACACTTTACCTGACAAAAGGGCTTTTGAAGCCGCCATACTCCTGGTCGAGTGGGCTCGAACAGCCAAGGGTGAAGGCTGACCAGCCGACTCGTAAGCAAGTGAGATGGCCTCAACCACCCACTTGCTCATCCTCTCTTGACACAGGGACCCCCTCTCTTGGGTGGTCTCAAAAACACACGAACAGCTGTTCGGACAGCCTCCACAGGGGCAGTTCTGTGGACGTAGAGGCGTCTAAGGCCTAAACGGGCAGAGGAGGTTATGCTTCTTCTGGTCCGACGTCAAAAGGAGGAGGGCAGAAGGCTTGCAGCACAATAGGCCCAACAATGTTAGTTGGACTTGTGGACATACCGGGTGAAGGTAGTAGAAACGCCTTGACCATACCGGTGAGAAGTCCAAGCAAGAGGGCGCCACCGACAGCGCTTGCATATCACCAATCCTCTTCAGAGAAGAGATGGCAAGTAAGAAGACCGTCTTGAGGGTCACGAACTTGTCAGGGACCTCCTCAATGGGCTCAAACGGAGCACGGGAGAGGCCTTTCAGAACAATAGCCAGGTCCCAGGATGGCACCCGCATGCCGGCTGCTGGCCTCAGCCTCCGGGCGCCACGAAGGAAGCGTGATACCAGTGGGTGTCTCCCCAGAGAAACCCCATTTAGAGGGACATGGCATGCGGACAAAGCCGCCACATACACCTTCAGTGTGGATGGGGGATAGACCTGTAGAGAAGCGATGCTGCAGGAACTCCAGTACTGCAAACACTGGGCAGTTAACTGGGTCCACCTGCCGTTCTCTACACCACGAGGTGAACAGTTTCACCTGGCGGCATACGCTTCCTTGTGGCTGGAGCTCTGGAGTGAAGGATGGTCTCAACGACCTCAGTCGAGAGACCTGAAACTAGAGGCGGGCCCCCTCAGAGGCCAGGCCCATAGTTTCCACAGCTCCGGGCGGGGGTGAAGGATGACCCCATGCGCCTGGGAAAGCAGGTCCTCCTGATCGGAATCTCCAGCGGGAGAGCCGACGAGGAGAGATATTAGTCCGCAAACCATACTCGGGCCGGCCAGTACGGTGCTACAAGCAGTAGACTGACCCGCTCTGACGGATCCTCTCAGAACTCCTGGGAGCAGAGCAACCGGGAAAGCGATACAGGCGTGACCTCGGCCATGCCTGCAACATGGCATCCAGCCCATGGGGCTGGATGAGTCAGCTTGAAAACCACAGAGGACAGTGTGACGTCTCTCTGGACGCAAATAAGTCCACTTCGGCCCGACCGAAGTGCGACCAAAGGAGCTCCACCACCTCGGGATGGAGTCTCCACTCCCGGGCCTCGGCCCTGTCTCGACAGGGTGTCTGCCCCCTGATTTAGGTACCCAGGGATAAAAATGGCCCTTAAAGAAAGGAGCTTCCCGTGGGACCACAGAAGGACCTGGCGGGCCAGATTGGCAAAGTGGGCGGAGCGCAGACCCCCTGGTGGTTGATATAAAACCACCGATGTGTTGTCCGACGGACAAGAACATGATGACCCCTTAGGTCTGGGAGGAAGTGCTTCAGAGCCTGGTAAACTGCCAGCATCTCTAGCCAATTTATGTGCCATGATAGCTGATGGCCCCGCCAGAGCTCCTTGGAGCTGGGCCACCACTCATGACGCCCCCCAGCCGGTGGGGAGGCATCCGTCGTTAGTGTAACACGACGACACGGGCTCCCAACACGGGGACCCTGGGTTAGGAACCAGGCTTCTCCACATGACCAGGCGTGCGGAGACAACGCCGCGTAACAGTGATCATGCGGAACTGGTTTCCCCTCGGGGAGAACCCTTGGTTCTGAGCCACCACTGCACGGTCTCATGAACAGGAGGCCGCAAGAATAACGTTGACGCTGCAGACCCAACAGTCTCTGAAACTGTTTCACAGTGAGTGACTGGCCTAGCCTCACCTGCTCGACGGCAGCAAGGATCGACGCCACACGTGCAGGAGACAGATGTGCCCGCATCGTGGTCGAGATCCCAGACTACGCCCAGGAGAGTGGTCACTGCCGGCGACAACACCTCTTCCCAGCATTGAGCCTCAACCCCAGTTTGTTGATGTGAGCCAGACGACATCTCGTGCCGAACCGCTAGATGCTCCGGCCAGACCAGAATCAACCAATCGTCGATGTAATTGAGGATGCGTATGCCCTGGAGCGCAGCGGCGCCAGGGCAGCGTCTGTTACATCTCTCGTGAGCGTGCGGGAGAGTGCTGGGCCAAGCGGAAGAGACCCGATACTGGGCGCTTCGCCCCCAAGCGAACCTCAGGAACTTCTGTGTTGTGGAAGGATGGAGATGTGAAAATAGGCGTCCTTCAGATCTATCGTGACAAACCAGTCCTCGGACCTGATCTGTGATACGATCTGTTTGAGAGTGAGCATTTTGAAGCTGAGTCTCCCGACCGTCTGATTCAACAGACGTAGGTCTAAAATAGGTTTACGCAACCCCCATCCTTCTTGGAACAACGTGCCGGCTGTACCAGCCCGACTCCTGCTGAGAGGAAGAACTCGTTCTATGGCCCTTTTGGCAGGAGTGTCTGTACCTCCTGCTCAGTACAGAGCCTGCTCTGGGCCCACCACTGTGGGCAGGACCCCATTGAAGCAGGGCGGATGCGTCCTGAATGGGATGGCATACCCGGCTCTCGATTATCCGCAGGACCCACTGAGATATATTCGGCAGGGTCTTCCACTCTGCCAGAAAATCTACTAGGGGTACCAGCCTCTCGAGGCTGGCCTCTGGAAGTAACAGTACTGCAGACACAGTGCCCTGTAACAGCGCACTGGCAGGGAACAACTGGTCTGACAGTTCTGGGCCCCCTCCTCAGAGGAGGCGGCCCCCTCGGGAAAACGCTCGCCCAGGCCACCCCAGCTGAGGGCACCAGGGAGGAGCTCACTGCTCCCTGGTGGGGACCACCCCAGCGGTTTGACCCCCCCTGTCAGGGTCTCTTAGACAAAGCCTTCTTGGATGTGGCGACAGGCCTCGGAACTGTCCCTGCCCTCGAGCCCCGCCTGTGCGTCGCCGCCCGGCCCACTCATCGTGTGGGGCGCCCGAGTAAAAGCGACACTCACTCTGCTGCGCCCGGTGTGCCGTGCTCGCGCCCGGGCGGGAGCTGCCCGTCCGACAGCCCCGCTGACGCGCTACGGCCGGGAGAGTCTGGAAGGCAGCCGCCTGCCTGCTCTCCTCCTGAAACCTATCGACGGTAGGAGCCAATAGCAGGGCCAAGGCCGTCGGGGAAGAGGCGGCGTCAGAAGGAAGGCTTTCTCCCAATCTCATATCAGAGGCTCAGCCCGTCGCTAAGCAGCTCTGCCTGATATGCCTGTAGAATAGACATAGTATGGAGGCAGGCTGCCTGACCCGCCGCCCGAATAAGCTTTGCCCACCAGCGCTGAAGTAGTCTTCAACGCCTTGGAGGCAATGCAGTGTCCTCAGAGACAGATGCCGCGGGAGATAAATGGCTCGCCCAGTATCTCCTCCGCGACCGGCATCGGTCCGTACCCATGAACATTAGCCTCGGCAACATTCGAATACATATGAGTCCGCGGATTAAACACCCGGGGCGACACCGGCTTTTTCAGGACCTCGACACCTCAGTGTGGAGGTCCGGGAAGAAAAGCAAACACCGGCGAGGGAGAGTAAAGCACGGGAGGGCAGAATCGTTCATTCAACACTAGTTGAAGCAGACTCCTGCCTGTCAGCCGGCCACTCGATGTTGAGCTTTCCACAGCTCGGGTGAGTACCTCCAGCAGCTCCTCGTTCAGGTGACTGAACCAACAATTCAGCCTCCGCCTCGGGTTTCAGCCTCCATTTCCTCCAGAACTGGACGGCTGAGAAAAGGTGCCTCACCCAGGGCGGAAGAAACCCACACGGGTGCTTCCGAACCCGAGCCGAGGCACTGGCTCTAGCAGACGAGGACCGAGAAATGCAGAAGCCGTCTCGGAACCGCATGCTAGATCCGCTTGTGAACCCCACGACGTCAGTCGGCGCCGTGCCTCGGCAGCGGCGGGACCTGAACAGCGGGGAACGCGGGTGAGCCGCTTTCATGAAAAGCGGGTGTGCGGATGGCGAGACGGTGCAATGCTTACAGCTAGCCTCTTCCAAGGCTAGCTGGGCATGCTCCTCTCCCAAACAAACTACGCACAGAACATGTGTGTCCGGCCCGTGAGAAAGCGGTTTGCAGGGAGGAAGCACACTGTCTGAAACGCCGCTCGGTTGCCATAATCGCGGTGAGCTCTTGTACATAAACGCCAAGAAAATTTCTGGATTATCAACGTAATAGCAGGAAACCATGAGGACTGTCACAACATGCACTTGCTGAAGCAACAAAAACTGAAGGTGCCGGTAATTAGGGGTGCTTTTATGACTTCCTGGTCGCGACGTCACCCGTCTGTGACGTTCCGTCCCCGCCATTGGACTGATTACACATGTGCTTCATGACGCACTCACGCAGAGCGTTCCCATAGCGTTTTCACGCAGCTCGAAGTTCCCTGATAGGGAACTCAGTGGGGCGGTCCTGGTTGGCCCTTAGCATGCATCACAATACACTGTTAATTACGGTTTTACAAAGGACTGAAGATGGCACTCTGTTGCTTTATATTTGAAAAAGGCACAACTCTAATCTGCAGTATAGTCACTATTAAGACAGACTATGGAGCTCTTTTACAAGTAGCTGTATGAACAAGACATTTTTTCACCACAGGCATTTCTGTTAATCTTTATCAAGGATCCATTTTTTATAAAGTTTACTTACTATAAATAAATACCTAGAAATAAGGCTAAAATACAAAAAGTTCGTTATATTCCCGGTAGGTGGCGCTGTTGTCAGAAAGTAATTCCACTAAGCCATATTTACAGTTGCCCTGAATGTACTTTTGCACGAAATAATCAGTTTATATAATGTGCGAAAAAAAAACGTGCCGTAAATGTATTTCTACCAGCCGACATTACAACACAACTTAAAAAGGAGCAAGAGAGAGCTTTTGGGGCGGCTCTTGCATGACCCCATATTGCCTGCACCCC
>JAHKKI010000400.1:0-12445 GCA_029465975.1 Dallia pectoralis | reverse complement strand
AATTTCAACTTGTTCTAATACTTACGGCCACACCACCCTGAAAACGCCCGATCTCGATCTCGGAAGCCAAACAGGGTCGGGCTTGGTTAGTACTTGGATGGGAGACCGCCTGGAATATCTAGTGTTGTAAGCATTTTGTTATTTTCTTGGCGGGAAGAAACAAACAATCAAAAAGTTAATTATGCAGTGAAGAAATCAATAACAGCTGTAATTTCAACTTTTCTAATAGCTTACGGCCACACCACCCTGAAAACGCCCGATCTCGTCTGATCTCGGAAGCCAAGCAGGGTTGGGCTTGGTTAGTACTTGGATGGGAGACCGCCTAGGAATATCTAGTGTTGTAAGCATTTTGTTATTTTCATGGCGGGAATAAACAATCAATCAAAAAGTTAATTATGCAGTGAAGAAATCAATAACAGCTGTAATTTCAACTCTTCTAATAGCTTACGGCCACACCACCCTGAAAACGCCCGATCTCGTCTGATCTCGGAAGCCAAGCAGGGTTGGGCTTGGTTAGTACTTGGATGGGAGACCGCCTGGGAATATCTAGTGTTGTAAGCATTTTGTTATTTTCAAGGCGGGAAGAAACAATCAATCAAAAAGTGAATTATGCAGTGAAGAAATCAATAAGAGCTGTAATTTCAACTTGTCTAATAGCTTACGGCCACACCACCCTGAAAACGCCCGATCTCGTCTGATCTCGGAAGCCAAGCAGGGTCGGGCTTGGTTAGTACTTGGATGGGAGACCGCCTAGGAATATCTAGTGTTGTAAGCATTTTGTTATTTTCTTGGCGGGAAGAAACAATCAATCAAAAAGTTAATTATGCAGTGAAGAAATCAATAACAGCTGTATTTTCAAATGTTCTAATACCCTACGGCCACACCACCCTGAAAACGCCTGATCTCGGAAACCAAACAGGGTCGGGCTTGGTTACTACTTGGATGGGAGACCGCCTGGAAATATCTAGTGTTGTAAGCATTTTGTTATTTTCTTGGCAGGAAGAAACAAACAATCAAAAAGTTAATTATGCAGTGAAGAAATCAATAAGAGCTGTAATTTCAACTTTTCTAATAGCTTACGGCCACACCACCCTGAAAACGCCCGATCTCGTCTGATCTCGGAAGCCAAGCAGGGTTGGGCTTGGTTAGTACTTGGATGGGAGACCGCCTGGGAATATCTAGTGTTGTAAGCATTTTGTTATTTTCTTGGCGGGAAGAAACAATCAATCAAAAAGTGAATTATGCAGTGAAGAAATCAATAAGAGCTGTAATTTCAACTTGTCTAACAGCTTACGGCCACACCACCCTGAAAACGCCCGATCTCGTCTGATCTCGGAAGCCAAGCAGGGTCGGGCTTGGTTAGTACTTGGATGGGAGACCGCCTAGGAATATCTAGTGTTGTAAGCATTTTGTTATTTTCTTGGCGGGAAGAAACAATCAATCAAAAAGTTAATTATGCAGTGAAGAAATCAATAACAGCTGTATTTTCAAATGTTCTAATACCCTACGGCCACACCACCCTGAAAACGCCTGATCTCGGAAACCAAACAGGGTCGGGCTTGGTTAGTACTTGGATGGGAGACCGCCTGGAAATATCTAGTGTTGTAAGCATTTTGTTATTTTCTTGGCAGGAAGAAACAAACAATCAAAAAGTTAATTATGCAGTGAAGAAATCAATAAGAGCTGTAATTTCAACTTTTCTAATAGCTTACGGCCAAACCACCCTGAAAACGCCTGATCTCGTCTGATGTCGGAAGCTAAGCAGGGTTGGGCTTGGTTAGTACTTGGATGGGAGACCGCCTAGGAATATCTAGTGTTGTAAGCATTTTGTTATTTTCATGGCGGGAAGAAACAATCAATCAAAAAGTTAATTATGCAGTGAAGAAATCAATAAGAGCTGTAATTTCAACTTGTCTTATCGCTTACGGCCACACCACCCTGAAAACGCCCGATCTCGTCTGATCTCGGAAGCCAAGCAGGGTCGGGCTTGGTTAGTACTTGGATAGGCGACCGCCTAGGAATATCTAGTGTTGTAAGCATTTTGTTATTTTCTTGGCGGGAAGAAACAATCTATCAAAAAGTTAATTACGCAGTGAAGAAATCAATAACAGCTGTAATTTCAACTCTTCTAATAGCTTACGGCCACACCACCCTGAAAACGCCCGATCTCGTCTGATCTCGGAAGCCAAGCAGGGTTGGGCTTGGTTAGTACTTGGATGGGAGACCGCCTGGGAATATCTAGTGTTGTAAGCATTTTGTTATTTTCATGGCGGGAAGAAACAATCAATCAAAAAGTGAATTATGCAGTGAAGAAATCAATAAGAGCTGTAATTTCAACTTGTCTAATACCCTACGGCCACACCACCCTGAAAACGCCTGATCTCGGAAACCAAACAGGGTCGGGCTTGGTTAGTACTTGGATGGGAGACCGCCTGGAAATATCTAGTGTTGTAAGCATTTTGTTATTTTCTTGGCGGGAAGAAACAAACAATCAAAAAGTTAATTATGCAGTGAAGAAATCAATAAGAGCTGTAATTTCAACTTTTCTAATAGCTTACGGCCACACCACCCTGAAAACGCCCGATCTCGTCTGATCTCGGAAGCCAAGCAGGGTCGGGCTTGGTTAGTACTTGGATAGGCGACCGCCTAGGAATATCTAGTGTTGTAAGCATTTTGTTATTTTCTTGGCGGGAAGAAACAATCTATCAAAAAGTTAATTACGCAGTGAAGAAATCAATAACAGCTGTAATTTCAACTCTTCTAATAGCTTACGGCCACACCACCCTGAAAACGCCCGATCTCGTCTGATCTCGGAAGCCAAGCAGGGTTGGGCTTGGTTAGTACTTGGATGGGAGACCGCCTGGGAATATCTAGGGTTGTAAGCATTTTGTTATTTTCATGGCGGGAAGAAACAATCAATCAAAAAGTGAATTATGCAGTGAAGAAATCAATAAGAGCTGTAATTTCAACTTGTCTAATACCCTACGGCCACACCACCCTGAAAACGCCTGATCTCGGAAACCAAACAGGGTCGGGCTTGGTTAGTACTTGGATGGGAGACCGCCTGGAAATATCTAGTGTTGTAAGCATTTTGTTATTTTCTTGGCAGGAAGAAACAAACAATCAAAAAGTTAATTATGCAGTGAAGAAATCAATAAGAGCTGTAATTTCAACTTTTCTAATAGCTTACGGCCACACCACCCTGAAAACGCCCGATCTCGTCTGATCTCGGAAGCCAAGCAGGGTTGGGCTTGGTTAGTACTTGGATGGGAGACCGCCTGGGAATATCTAGTGTTGTAAGCATTTTGTTATTTTCATGGCGGGAATAAACAATCAATCAAAAAGTTAATTATGCAGTGAAGAAATCAATAACAGCTGTAATTTCAACTCTTCTAATAGCTTACGGCCACACCACCCTGAAAACGCCCGATCTCGTCTGATCTCGGAAGCCAAGCAGGGTTGGGCTTGGTTAGTACTTGGATGGGAGACCGCCTGGGAATATCTAGTGTTGTAAGCATTTTGTTATTTTCAAGGCGGGAAGAAACAATCAATCAAAAAGTGAATTATGCAGTGAAGAAATCAATAAGAGCTGTAATTTCAACTTGTCTAATAGCTTACGGCCACACCACCCTGAAAACGCCCGATCTCGTCTGATCTCGGAAGCCAAGCAGGGTCGGGCTTGGTTAGTACTTGGATGGGAGACCGCCTAGGAATATCTAGTGTTGTAAGCATTTTGTTATTTTCTTGGCGGGAAGAAACAATCAATCAAAAAGTTAATTATGCAGTGAAGAAATCAATAACAGCTGTATTTTCAAATGTTCTAATACCCTACGGCCACACCACCCTGAAAACGCCTGATCTCGGAAACCAAACAGGGTCGGGCTTGGTTACTACTTGGATGGGAGACCGCCTGGAAATATCTAGTGTTGTAAGCATTTTGTTATTTTCTTGGCAGGAAGAAACAAACAATCAAAAAGTTAATTATGCAGTGAAGAAATCAATAAGAGCTGTAATTTCAACTTTTCTAATAGCTTACGGCCACACCACCCTGAAAACGCCCGATCTCGTCTGATCTCGGAAGCCAAGCAGGGTTGGGCTTGGTTAGTACTTGGATGGGAGACCGCCTGGGAATATCTAGTGTTGTAAGCATTTTGTTATTTTCTTGGCGGGAAGAAACAATCAATCAAAAAGTGAATTATGCAGTGAAGAAATCAATAAGAGCTGTAATTTCAACTTGTCTAACAGCTTACGGCCACACCACCCTGAAAACGCCCGATCTCGTCTGATCTCGGAAGCCAAGCAGGGTCGGGCTTGGTTAGTACTTGGATGGGAGACCGCCTAGGAATATCTAGTGTTGTAAGCATTTTGTTATTTTCTTGGCGGGAAGAAACAATCAATCAAAAAGTTAATTATGCAGTGAAGAAATCAATAACAGCTGTATTTTCAAATGTTCTAATACCCTACGGCCACACCACCCTGAAAACGCCTGATCTCGGAAACCAAACAGGGTCGGGCTTGGTTAGTACTTGGATGGGAGACCGCCTGGAAATATCTAGTGTTGTAAGCATTTTGTTATTTTCTTGGCAGGAAGAAACAAACAATCAAAAAGTTAATTATGCAGTGAAGAAATCAATAAGAGCTGTAATTTCAACTTTTCTAATAGCTTACGGCCAAACCACCCTGAAAACGCCTGATCTCGTCTGATGTCGGAAGCTAAGCAGGGTTGGGCTTGGTTAGTACTTGGATGGGAGACCGCCTAGGAATATCTAGTGTTGTAAGCATTTTGTTATTTTCATGGCGGGAAGAAACAATCAATCAAAAAGTTAATTATGCAGTGAAGAAATCAATAAGAGCTGTAATTTCAACTTGTCTTATCGCTTACGGCCACACCACCCTGAAAACGCCCGATCTCGTCTGATCTCGGAAGCCAAGCAGGGTCGGGCTTTGTTAGTACTTGGATAGGCGACCGCCTAGGAATATCTAGTGTTGTAAGCATTTTGTTATTTTCTTGGCGGGAAGAAACAATCTATCAAAAAGTTAATTACGCAGTGAAGAAATCAATAACAGCTGTAATTTCAACTCTTCTAATAGCTTACGGCCACACCACCCTGAAAACGCCCGATCTCGTCTGATCTCGGAAGCCAAGCAGGGTCGGGCTTGGTTAGTACTTGGATGGGAGACCGCCTGGGAATATCTAGGGTTGTAAGCATTTTGTTATTTTCATGGCGGGAAGAAACAATCAATCAAAAAGTGAATTATGCAGTGAAGAAATCAATAAGAGCTGTAATTTCAACTAGTCTAATACCCTACGGCCACACCACCCTGAAAACGCCTGATCTCGGAAACCAAACAGGGTCGGACTTGGATGGGAGACCGCCTGGAAATATCTAGTGTTGTAAGCATTTTGTTATTTTCTTGGCGGGAAGAAACAATCAATCAAAAAGTTAATTATGCAGTGAAGAAATCAATAAGAGCTGTAATTTCAACTTTTCTAATAGCTTACGGCCACACCACCCTGAAAACGCCCGATCTCGTCTGATGTCGGAAGCTAAGCAGGGTTGGGCTTGGTTAGTACTTGGATGGGAGACCGCCTAGGAATATCTAGTGTTGTAAGCATTTTGTTATTTTCATGGCGGGAAGAAACAATCAATCAAAAAGTTAATTATGCAGTGAAGAAATCAATAACAGCTGTAATTTCAACTCTTCTAATAGCTTACGGCCACACCACCCTGAAAACGCCCGATCTCGTCTGATCTCGGAAGCCAAGCAGTGTTGGGCTTGGTTAGTACTTGGATGGGAGACCGCCTAGGAATATCTAGTGTTGTAAGCATTTTGTTATTTTCATGGCGGGAAGAAACAATCAATCAAAAAGTTAATTATGCAGTGAAGAAATCAATAACAGCTGTAATTTCAACTCTTCTAATAGCTTACGGCCACACCACCCTGAAAACGCCCGATCTCGTCTGATCTCGGAAGCCAAGCAGGGTTGGGCTTGGTTAGTACTTGGATGGGAGACCGCCTGGGAATATCTAGTGTTGTAAGCATTTTGTTATTTTCAAGGCGGGAAGAAACAATCAATCAAAAAGTGAATTATGCAGTGAAGAAATCAATAAGAGCTGTAATTTCAACTTGTCTAATAGCTTACGGCCACACCACCCTGAAAACGCCCGATCTCGTCTGATGTCGGAAGCTAAGCAGGGTTGGGCTTGGTTAGTACTTGGATGGGAGACCGCCTAGGAATATCTAGTGTTGTAAGCATTTTGTTATTTTCTTGGCGGGAAGAAACAATCAATCAAAAAGTTAATTATGCAGTGAAGAAATCAATAAGAGCTGTAATTTCAACTTGTCTAATAGCTTACGGCCACACCACCCTGAAAACGCCCGATCTCGTCTGATCTCGGAAGCCAAGCAGGGTCGGGCTTGGTTAGTACTTGGGTGGGAGACCGCCTAGGAATATCTAGTGTTGTAAGCATTTTGTTATTTTCTTGGCGGGAAGAAACAATCAATCAAAAAGTTAATTATGCAGTGAAGAAATCAATAACAGCTGTATTTTCAAATGTTCTAATACCCTACGGCCACACCACCCTGAAAACGCCTGATCTCGGAAACCAAACAGGGTCGGGCTTGGTTAGTACTTGGATGGGAGACCGCCTGGAAATATCTAGTGTTGTAAGCATTTTGTTATTTTCTTGGCGGGAAGAAACAAACAATCAAAAAGTTAATTATGCAGTGAAGAAATCAATAAGAGCTGTAATTTCAACTTTTCTAATAGCTTACGGCCACACCACCCTGAAAACGCCCGATCTCGTCTGATGTCGGAAGCTAAGCAGGGTTGGGCTTGGTTAGTACTTGGATGGGAGACCGCCTAGGAATATCTAGTGTTGTAAGCATTTTGTTAGTTTCTTGGCGGGAAGAAACAATCTATCAAAAAGTTAATTATGCAGTGAAGAAATCAATAACAGCTGTAATTTCAACTCTTCTAATAGCTTACGGCCACACCACCCTGAAAACGCCCGATCTCGTCTGATCTCGGAAGCCAAGCAGTGTTGGGCTTGGTTAGTACTTGGATGGGAGACCGCCTAGGAATATCTAGTGTTGTAAGCATTTTGTTATTTTCATGGCGGGAATAAACAATCAATCAAAAAGTTAATTATGCAGTGAAGAAATCAATAACAGCTGTAATTTCAACTCTTCTAATAGCTTACGGCCACACCACCCTGAAAACGCCCGATCTCGTCTGATCTCGGAAGCCAAGCAGGGTTGGGCTTGGTTAGTACTTGGATGGGAGACCGCCTGGGAATATCTAGTGTTGTAAGCATTTTGTTATTTTCAAGGCGGGAAGAAACAATCAATCAAAAAGTGAATTATGCAGTGAAGAAATCAATAAGAGCTGTAATTTCAACTTGTCTAATAGCTTACGGCCACACCACCCTGAAAACGCCCGATCTCGTCTGATCTCGGAAGCCAAGCAGGGTCGGGCTTGGTTAGTACTTGGATGGGAGACCGCCTAGGAATATCTAGTGTTGTAAGCATTTTGTTATTTTCTTGGCGGGAAGAAACAATCAATCAAAAAGTTAATTATGCAGTGAAGAAATCAATAACAGCTGTATTTTCAAATGTTCTAATACCCTACGGCCACACCACCCTGAAAACGCCTGATCTCGGAAACCAAACAGGGTCGGGCTTGGTTACTACTTGGATGGGAGACCGCCTGGAAATATCTAGTGTTGTAAGCATTTTGTTATTTTCAAGGCGGGAAGAAACAATCAATCAAAAAGTTAATTATGCAGTGAAGAAATCAATAAGAGCTGTAATTTCAACTTTTCTAATAGCTTACGGCCACACCACCCTGAAAACGCCCGATCTCGTCTGATCTCGGAAGCCAAGCAGGGTTGGGCTTGGTTAGTACTTGGATGGGAGACCGCCTGGGAATATCTAGTGTTGTAAGCATTTTGTTATTTTCATGGCGGGAAGAAACAATCAATCAAAAAGTGAATTATGCAGTGAAGAAATCAATAAGAGCTGTAATTTCAACTTGTCTAACAGCTTACGGCCACACCACCCTGAAAACGCCCGATCTCGTCTGATCTCGGAAGCCAAGCAGGGTCGGGCTTGGTTAGTACTTGGATGGGAGACCGCCTAGGAATATCTAGTGTTGTAAGCATTTTGTTATTTTCTTGGCGGGAAGAAACAATCAATCAAAAGTTAATTATGCAGTGAAGAAATCAATAACAGCTGTATTTTCAAATGTTCTAATACCCTACGGCCACACCACCCTGAAAACGCCTGATCTCGGAAACCAAACAGGGTCGGGCTTGGTTAGTACTTGGATGGGAGACCGCCTGGAAATATCTAGTGTTGTAAGCATTTTGTTATTTTCTTGGCAGGAAGAAACAATCAATCAAAAAGTTAATTATGCAGTGAAGAAATCAATAAGAGCTGTAATTTCAACTTGTCTAATAGCTTACGGCCACACCACCCTGAAAACGCCCGATCTCGTCTGATCTCGGAAGCCAAGCAGGGTCGGGCTTGGTTAGTACTTGGATGGGAGACCGCCTAGGAATATCTAGTGTTGTAAGCATTTTGTTATTTTCTTGGCGGGAAGAAACAATCAATCAAAAAGTTAATTATGCAGTGAAGAAATCAATAACAGCTGTATTTTCAAATGTTCTAATACCCTACGGCCACACCACCCTGAAAACGATCTCGTCTGATCTCGGAAGCCAAGCAGGGTCGGGCTTGGTTAGTACTTGGATGGCGACCGCCTAGGAATATCTAGTGTTGTAAGCATTTTGTTAGTTTCTTGGCGGGAAGAAACAATCTATCAAAAAGTTAATTATGCAGTGAAGAAATCAATAACAGCTGTAATTTCAACTCTTCTAATAGCTTACGGCCACACCACCCTGAAAACGCCCGATCTCGTCTGATCTCGGAAGCCAAGCAGGGTTGGGCTTGGTTAGTACTTGGATGGGAGACCGCCTGGGAATATCTAGTGTTGTAAGCATTTTGTTATTTTCATGGCGGGAAGAAACAATCAATCAAAAAGTGAATTATGCAGTGAAGAAATCAATAAGAGCTGTAATTTCAACTTGTCTAATAGCTTACGGCCACACCACCCTGAAAACGCCCGATCTCGTCTGATCTCGGAAGCCAAGCAGGGTCGGGCTTGGTTAGTACTTGGATGGGAGACCGCCTAGGAATATCTAGTGTTGTAAGCATTTTGTTATTTTCTTGGCGGGAAGAAACAATCAATCAAAAAGTTAATTATGCAGTGAAGAAATCAATAACAGCTGTATTTTCAAATGTTCTAATACCCTACGGCCACACCACCCTGAAAACGCCTGATCTCGGAAACCAAACAGGGTCGGGCTTGGTTACTACTTGGATGGGAGACCGCCTGGAAATATCTAGTGTTGTAAGCATTTTGTTATTTTCTTGGCAGGAAGAAACAAACAATCAAAAAGTTAATTATGCAGTGAAGAAATCAATAAGAGCTGTAATTTCAACTTTTCTAATAGCTTACGGCCACACCACCCTGAAAACGCCCGATCTCGTCTGATCTCGGAAGCCAAGCAGGGTTGGGCTTGGTTAGTACTTGGATGGGAGACCGCCTGGGAATATCTAGTGTTGTAAGCATTTTGTTATTTTCATGGCGGGAAGAAACAATCAATCAAAAAGTGAATTATGCAGTGAAGAAATCAATAAGAGCTGTAATTTCAACTTGTCTAATAGCTTACGGCCACACCACCCTGAAAACGCCCGATCTCGTCTGATCTCGGAAGCCAAGCAGGGTCGGGCTTGGTTAGTACTTGGATGGGAGACCGCCTAGGAATATCTAGTGTTGTAAGCATTTTGTTATTTTCTTGGCGGGAAGAAACAATCAATCAAAAAGTTAATTATGCAGTGAAGAAATCAATAACAGCTGTATTTTCAAATGTTCTAATACCCTACGGCCACACCACCCTGAAAACGCCTGATCTCGGAAACCAAACAGGGTCGGGCTTGGTTAGTACTTGGATGGGAGACCGCCTGGAAATATCTAGTGTTGTAAGCATTTTGTTATTTTCTTGGCAGGAAGAAACAAACAATCAAAAAGTTAATTATGCAGTGAAGAAATCAATAAGAGCTGTAATTTCAACTTTTCTAATAGCTTACGGCCAAACCACCCTGAAAACGCCTGATCTCGTCTGATGTCGGAAGCTAAGCAGGGTTGGGCTTGGTTAGTACTTGGATGGGAGACCGCCTAGGAATATCTAGTGTTGTAAGCATTTTGTTATTTTCATGGCAGGAAGAAACAATCAATCAAAAAGTTAATTATGCAGTGAAGAAATCAATAAGAGCTGTAATTTCAACTTGTCTTATCGCTTACGGCCACACCACCCTGAAAACGCCCGATCTCGTCTGATCTCGGAAGCCAAGCAGGGTCGGGCTTGGTTAGTACTTGGATGGGAGACCGCCTAGGAATATCTAGTGTTGTAAGCATTTTGTTATTTTCTTGGCGGGAAGAAACAATCAATCAAAAAGTTAATTATGCAGTGAAGAAATCAATAAGAGCTGTAATTTCAACTTGTCTAATAGCTTACGGCCACACCACCCTGAAAACGCCCGATCTCGGAAAGCCAAGCAGGGTCGGGCTTGGTTAGTACTTGGATGGCGACCGCCTAGGAATATCTAGTGTTGTAAGCATTTTGTTATTTTCTTGGCGGGAAGAAACAATCTATCAAAAAGTTAATTACGCAGTGAAGAAATCAATAACAGCTGTAATTTCAACTCTTCTAATAGCTTACGGCCACACCACCCTGAAAACGCCCGATCTCGTCTGATCTCGGAAGCCAAGCAGGGTTGGGCTTGGTTAGTACTTGGATGGGAGACCGCCTGGGAATATCTAGTGTTGTAAGCATTTTGTTATTTTCATGGCGGGAAGAAACAATCAATCAAAAAGTGAATTATGCAGTGAAGAAATCAATAAGAGCTGTAATTTCAACTTGTCTAATAGCTTACGGCCACACCACCCTGAAAACGCCCGATCTCGTCTGATCTCGGAAGCCAAGCAGGGTCGGGCTTGGTTAGTACTTGGATGGGAGACCGCCTAGGAATATCTAGTGTTGTAAGCATTTTGTTATTTTCTTGGCGGGAAGAAACAATCAATCAAAAAGTTAATTATGCAGTGAAGAAATCAATAACAGCTGTATTTTCAAATGTTCTAATACCCTACGGCCACACCACCCTGAAAACGCCTGATCTCGGAAACCAAACAGGGTCGGGCTTGGTTAGTACTTGGATGGGAGACCGCCTGGAAATATCTAGTGTTGTAAGCATTTTGTTATTTTCTTGGCAGGAAGAAACAAACAATCAAAAAGTTAATTATGCAGTGAAGAAATCAATAAGAGCTGTAATTTCAACTTTTCTAATAGCTTACGGCCACACCACCCTGAAAACGCCCGATCTCGTCTGATCTCGGAAGCCAAGCAGGGTTGGGCTTGGTTAGTACTTGGATGGGAGACCGCCTGGGAATATCTAGTGTTGTAAGCATTTTGTTATTTTCATGGCGGGAAGAAACAATCAATCAAAAAGTTAATTATGCAGTGAAGAAATCAATAAGAGCTGTAATTTCAACTTTTCTAATAGCTAACGGCCACACCACCCTGAAAACGCCCGATCTCGTCTGATCTCGGAAGCCAAGCAGGGTTGGGCTTGGTTAGTACTTGGATGGGAGACCGCCTAGGAATATCTAGTGTTGTAAGCATTTTGTTATTTTCTTGGCGGGAAGAAACAATCAATCAAAAAGTTAATTATGCAGTGAAGAAATCAATAAGAGCTGTAATTTCAACTTTTCTAATAGCTTACGGCCACACCACCCTGAAAACGCCCGATCTCGTCTGATCTCGGAAGCCAAGCAGGGTCGGGCTTGGTTAGTACTTGGATGGGAGACCGCCTAGGAATATCTAGTGTTGTAAGCATTTTGTTATTTTCTTGGCGGGAAGAAACAATCAATCAAAAAGTTAATTATGCAGTGAAGAAATCAATAACAGCTGTATTTTCAAATGTTCTAATACCCTATGGCCACACCACCCTGAAAACGCCTGATCTCGGAAACCAAACAGGGTCGGGCTTGGTTAGTACTTGGATGGGAGACCGCCTAGGAATATCTAGTGTTGTAAGCATTTTGTTATTTTCTTGGCGGGAAGAAACAAACAATCAAAAAGTTAATTATGCAGTGAAGAAATCAATAAGAGCTGTAATTTCAACTTTTCTAATAGCTTACGGCCACACCACCCTGAAAACGCCCGATCTCGTCTGATCTCGGAAGCCAAGCAGGGTTGGGCTTGGTTAGTACTTGGATGGGAGACCGCCTAGGAATATCTAGTGTTGTAAGCATTTTGTTATTTTCATGGCGGGAAGAAACAATCAATCAAAAAGTTAATTATGCAGTGAAGAAATCAAT
>JAHKKI010000399.1:0-12463 GCA_029465975.1 Dallia pectoralis | reverse complement strand
GAGACCGCCTAGGAATATATAGTGTTGTAAGCATTTTGTTATTTTCTTGGCGGGAAGAAACAATCTATCAAAAAGTTAATTATGCAGTGAAGAAATCAATAACAGCTGTAATTTCAACTCTTCTAATAGCTTACGGCCACACCACCCTGAAAACGCCTGATCTCGTCTGATCTCGGAAGCCAAGCAGGGTTGGGCTTGGTTAGTACTTGGATGGGAGACCGCCTGGGAATATCTAGTGTTGTAAGCATTTTGTTATTTTCATGGCGGGAAGAAACAATCAATCAAAAAGTTAATTATGCAGTGAAGAAATCAATAACAGCTGTAATTTCAACTCTTCTAATAGCTTACGGCCACACCACCCTGAAAATGCCCGATCTCGTCTGATCTCGGAAGCCAAGCAGGGTTGGGCTTGGTTAGTACTTGGATGGGAGACTGCCTGGGAATATCTAGTGTTGTAAGCATTATGTTATTTTCTTGGCGGGAAGAAACAATCAATCAAAAAGTTAATTATGCAGTGAAGAAATCAATAAGAGCTGTAATTTCAACTTTTCTAATAGCTTACGGCCTCACCACCCTGAAAACGCCAGATCTCGTCTGATCTCGGAAGCCAAGCAGGGTCGGGCTTGGTTAGTACTTGGATGGGAGACCGCCTAGGAATATCTAGTGTTGTAAGCATTTTGTTATTTTCTTGGCGGGAAGAAACAATCAATCAAAAAGTTAATTATGCAGTGAAGAAATCAATAACAGCTGTATTTTCAAATGTTCTAATACCCTACGGCCACACCACCCTGAAAACGCCTGATCTCGGAAACCAAACAGGGTCGGGCTTGGTTAGTACTTGGATGGGAGACCGCCTGGAAATATCTAGTGTTGTAAGAATTTTGTTATTTTCTTGGCGGGAAGAAACAAACAATCAAAAAGTTAATTATGCAGTGAAGAAATCAATAAGAGCTGTAATTTCAACTTTTCTAATAGCTTACGGCCACACCACCCTGAAAACGCCTGATCTCGTCTGATCTCGGAAGCCAAGCAGGGTTGGGCTTGGTTAGTACTTGGATGGGAGACCGCCTAGGAATATCTAGTGTTGTAAGCATTTTGTTATTTTCATGGCGGGAAGAAACAAACAATCAAAAAGTTAATTATGCAGTGAAGAAATCAATAACAGCTGTAATTTCAACTCTTCTAATAGCTTACGGCCACACCACCCTAAAAACGCCCGATCTCGTCTGATCTCGGAAGCCAAGCAGGGTTGGGCTTGGTTAGTACTTGGATGGGAGACCGCCTAGGAATATCTAGTGTTGTAAGCATTTTGTTATTTTCATGGCGGGAAGAAACAATCAATCAAAAAGTTAATTATGCAGTGAAGAAATCAATAACAGCTGTAATTTCAACTTGTCTTATCGCTTACGGCCACACCACCCTGAAAACGCCCGATCTCGGAAGCCAAGCAGGGTCGGGCTTGGTTAGTACTTGGATAGGCGACCGCCTAGGAATATCTAGTGTTGTAAGCATTTTGTTATTTTCATGGCGGGAAGAAACAATCAATCAAAAAGTTAATTATGCAGTGAAGACATCAATAACAGCTGTAATTTCAACTTGTCTTATCGCTTACGGCCACACCACCCTGAAAACGCCCGATCTCGGAAGCCAAGCAGGGTCGGGCTTGGTTAGTACTTGGATGGGAGACCGCCTAGGAATATCTAGTGTTGTAAGAATATTGTTCTTTTCTTGGCGGGAAGAAACAATCAATCAAAAAGTTAATTATGCAGTGAAGAAATCAATAAGAGCTGTAATTTCAACTTTTCTAATAGCTTACGGCCACACCACCCTGAAAACGCCCGATCTCGTCTGATCTCGGAAGCCAAGCAGGGTCGGGCTTGGTTAGTACTTGGATGGGAGACCGCCTGGAAATATCTAGTGTTGTAAGCATTTTGTTAGTTTCTTGGCGGGAAGAAACAATCTATCAAAAAGTTAATTATGCAGTGAAGAAATCAATAACAGCTGTAATTTCAACTCTTCTAATAGCTTACGGCCACACCACCCTGAAAACGCCCGATCTCGCAAGCCAAACATGGTCGGGCTTGGTTAGTACTTGGATGGGAGACCGCCTAGGAATATATAGTGTTGTAAGCATTTTGTTATTTTCTTGGCGGGAAGAAACAATCTATCAAAAAGTTAATTATGCAGTGAAGAAATCAATAACAGCTGTAATTTCAACTCTTCTAATAGCTTACGGCCACACCACCCTGAAAACGCCCGATCTCGTCTGATCTCGGAAGCCAAGCAGGGTTGGGCTTGGTTAGTACTTGGATGGGAGACCGCCTGGGAATATCTAGTGTTGTAAGCATTTTGTTATTTTCATGGCGGGAAGAAACAATCAATCAAAAAGTTAATTATGCAGTGAAGAAATCAATAACAGCTGTAATTTCAACTCTTCTAATAGCTTACGGCCACACCACCCTGAAAATGCCCGATCTCGTCTGATCTCGGAAGCCAAGCAGGGTTGGGCTTGGTTAGTACTTGGATGGGAGACTGCCTGGGAATATCTAGTGTTGTAAGCATTATGTTATTTTCTTGGCGGGAAGAAACAATCAATCAAAAAGTTAATTATGCAGTGAAGAAATCAATAAGAGCTGTAATTTCAACTTTTCTAATAGCTTACGGCCTCACCACCCTGAAAACGCCAGATCTCGTCTGATCTCGGAAGCCAAGCAGGGTCGGGCTTGGTTAGTACTTGGATGGGAGACCGCCTAGGAATATCTAGTGTTGTAAGCATTTTGTTATTTTCTTGGCGGGAAGAAACAATCAATCAAAAAGTTAATTATGCAGTGAAGAAATCAATAACAGCTGTATTTTCAAATGTTCTAATACCCTACGGCCACACCACCCTGAAAACGCCTGATCTCGGAAACCAAACAGGGTCGGGCTTGGTTAGTACTTGGATGGGAGACCGCCTGGAAATATCTAGTGTTGTAAGAATTTTGTTATTTTCTTGGCGGGAAGAAACAAACAATCAAAAAGTTAATTATGCAGTGAAGAAATCAATAAGAGCTGTAATTTCAACTTTTCTAATAGCTTACGGCCACACCACCCTGAAAACGCCTGATCTCGTCTGATCTCGGAAGCCAAGCAGGGTTGGGCTTGGTTAGTACTTGGATGGGAGACCGCCTAGGAATATCTAGTGTTGTAAGCATTTTGTTATTTTCATGGCGGGAAGAAACAAACAATCAAAAAGTTAATTATGCAGTGAAGAAATCAATAACAGCTGTAATTTCAACTCTTCTAATAGCTTACGGCCACACCACCCTGAAAACGCCCGATCTCGTCTGATCTCGGAAGCCAAGCAGGGTTGGGCTTGGTTAGTACTTGGATGGGAGACCGCCTGGGAATATCTAGTGTTGTAAGCATTTTGTTATTTTCATGGCGGGAAGAAACAATCAATCAAAAAGTTAATTATGCAGTGAAGAAATCAATAACAGCTGTAATTTCAACTCTTCTAATAGCTTACGGCCACACCACCCTGAAATCGCCCCCTGTTGGTTGGGAGTTTGTATGCAAACAGGAAGTGTTTTGGCTACAGTTGGGAGAGGAAGGCTCTCCCGAATTTTTTTTTTTTTTTTTTTTTTGTAATTAGTTTAATTAGTTTGACTAACTTGTTCATTGTTAGTTTTTTTTTTTTTTTTTTGTGTTTGTTTTAAACCACCCAACAGAGGCTTACAGCTGTCTGGAAGGTGGTTTTTTGTTTTTGTGAAAATGGACGGATCTACTGTGGACGACTTGGAAATGGCTGGAGGGACACGCACTAATAATGACAATGGACCGGAAAATGGACAAAGAGATGGACATGGAAATGATGGTAATAAGAAAAACAATTTTGGGAAGAAGAAATATATGAAGGAAGCAACAGTAATTGTAAATATGGACAGAGCGACTGGTGTAAAGGCAGAGGATATAATTAAGGCAGTAGCAGGGAAAGTTGGGGAAGGAAAACTTTTGGCGGTGAGACCGAGACAGGGAGGGGAGTATGAGCTGACGGTGGAGAACGAGGAGCTGTGCGAAGTTTTATTAGAGGGCCTGGAAATAAATGGAGCTACATGTGAGGTCCGCCAGCTACAAAATCGTGACTATGTGGTTTCTTTTATGCATGTGCCGGCTTATCTGGAGGATGAAAGCATTTTAGGAAAATTGATAGGATGGGGAGTTCTCCCCATTTCTGATTTAAAAAGACGATTGTATCCGGGCACTAACATCGAGGACGGGACCAGGTTTTTAAAAGTAAGATTCCCTAAAGCGGTTTCTTCTCTGCCCTATAGCACAAAACTAGACACTGCAGACGGGCCACAGTATTTCCGGGTGATGCACAGTCACCAGGTGAAAACCTGTAGGCTGTGCATGAGCCCGGAGCATATTATGAAAGATTGCCCAACCTTTATGTGCTACAAGTGCGGTGAGAGGGGACATTTTGCTAGGAACTGCAATCCAGTAAGATGCCCAGAGTGTAGGGAGACATTGGATAAATGTGAGTGTTGGATGGAAGGGGAAGGTGAGAGGAGAGAAAATAAGGAGGATGAGCCGGAAAATGAGACACAGGAACAGAAGGATACAGAAGAGGGAGCTAACAACGGAGAGACGAGCGAAGACATTATTGAGAAGAAGAATGGTGAAGACGGAACCCAAGATGGAGGATTAGACGGGGCACAGATGGACATATCTTCCACAGATAACATTTTTATTCCTGAGGTGGAAAGCGTCAAACGAAAGACGGAACACAATAAAGACACTGACAGTGAAGGAGAGGCACAGGAGGAGTTGGAGAAGGACAAAGTGGAGACAGGGTTAACACGAAGGCGATCTTTTAAGGTAAAACCCAATGTGAAAGCTACAAGGAAAAAAGCATTGAAAACTAGTTTAGGGAAAAGTTTCAATAGATATAAAGTGTTAGAGGATTTGGAGGAGGATGAATGAGATGATGGGTTTTAGCTGTTTATTATCTTTTATCTTTTTAATGGTTTTAAGTTGTGTGAGTTTCAATGCAAGAGGGCTTATGGATTGGAGGAAATTTGAAAAGATTACAGAAAAATGTAAAGGGTAAGACATTATTGTATTACAAGAAACTAACTGGAAGGAAAATGTGATGATTGATTTTAAAAAGAGATGGGATGGTGGGATTTTATACAATAATGGAGATGGGAGGATTGGGAGAGGAGTGGCTTTTTTTAATGAAGCATGATGTTTTTAAAGTAAGTAAAGTTGTTTATAGGGATAAAATAGGGAAATGTATAGTGATCAAGATAAACTGGGATGGAAGAGAATTGATTTTAGTAAATGTACATGCGCCAACGGAGGAGAAGGAAAAGAAGGAGTTTTTTAATGTTTTAGGAATTATTATAAAGAAATACAAGGAAATAATTATGTTGGGGGATTTTAACACAGTTTTTAGTAAACGTGATATGGCAGAAGGAATGGTTTTTAGAACAGATAGGGGGAGAAATGAATTAAAAGCGTTGATGGGAGAAAATAATATGATTGATGTATGGAGAGAAAGGAATGAAAACAAAGTAGAATTTTCAAGGAGACAAATAGTGGGGAATTTTGTGTGCCAAACGAGAATTGATTTTGTTTTATGTACGAGAAATGTGGAGGATTTTATCGAAAACATTAAGTATGAAGACGCAAGTTTTAGTGATCATAAGTTTTTATTTTTAAATTAGATTGGAGTCAAGTGCGCAGAGGGCCAGGGTTATGGATTTTAAATGCAGAGATGCTTAAACAAGAAGGATATGTTTTACAAGTTAAAGAAATAATTGAACAGGAAAAGGGAAATGAAATGTATGAAGAGGATAAGAGACAATGGTGGGAGAATGTAAAGTTTTCAATCAAAAAGTTTTCAATAAAGTATTGTAGTTCAATAAGGAAATACGAAAGGGACAAAGTAGAAGAAATAAAGGACAGTTTGGGAAAGGAATTGAAAAAGGACAATAAAGATATCCAAAAGATAATGGGAATAGAGGAGAAACTGAAAGAAATGGAGGAAAAAGAATATGAGGGGGCAAGTTTAAGAAGTAAGGCAAAATATATGGTGGAGGGTGAAAAATGCACAAAGTTCTTTTTTGATTTGGAAAAGAAGAAAGGAAAAGCAGAAACAATTAAAGAGATAAGAGGTAGAAATAGGGAAATTGTGGTAGGGAATGAAAACATTTTAGAAGAAATAAAAATATTTTATGAAGACCTTTTTAGTACAAGGGGTGTAGAAGAGGGGGGAAAGGAGAATTTGTTAAATCAAATAACTGCAAAGATAAGCACGGTAGATGAAAAAGATTGTGACCAAGCAATCAGGGAAGAAGAGATAGAAAATGCAATAGATCAGCTGAGTAAAAAGAAAAGTCCGGGAATAGATGGCTTGGGAAGTGAGTTCTATATATGTTTTAAAGAGGTTTTAACAAAGATTTTAAAGGAGGTTTTTGATCGAATTTTTGAAAAAGGTGAAATTAATGAAAGAATGAGGATGGGATTAATGAAACTGATATATAAAAAGAAGGGGGAAAAGGTCGATTTAAAAAATTACAGACCAATCACAATGCAGAACACAGATCTTAAAATTTTAGCAAAGGTTTTAGCAAACAGATTGAAGGAAGTAATGCCAAGTATTGTTAAAACCAACCAAGCCTATGGAATAAAGGGAAGAGATATTGCAGACATCACTATGAGCATAAGGGACACAATATGGTATATGAAAGAAAAAAAAAAGAAGATGGTTATGTTATCAGTCTGGATTTTGAAAAGGCTTTTGATAGGGTGGAACATGGGTATTTATTTGCGGTTTTAAGGAGGTTTGGTTTTGGGGAAAATTTTATCAAATGGATTGAGATTTTATATAAGGGAGCATTAGCAAGGATAAAATGTAATGGTTTTTTAACAGACTGTTTTAGGATTACACGCTCAATAAGACAAGGGTGTCCACTGTCGGCTTTATTATATTCAATAGCGGCTGAGCCTTTGGGTCTGGCTATAAGAAAAGAAGCTGACATAAAGGGTATACAGATTGACGGTAATAAGATTGAAGGAAAAGTTTTTCAGTATGCTGATGACACTACGTTAATCGTAAAAGGAAAAGAGAGTGTCAAAGTAGTTATGAATGTTGTCGGAGATTATTGTAAAGGGTCTGGTAGTAAAATAAATGAGGATAAGACTGTGTACATGAGATTCGGTAAAGCCCCAGTGTTAATGGATTGTTTTAATTTTAAAGAAGTAGAGGAAATTAGGATCTTAGGCATTTTAATGGGGAAAAACGAGAGAAAAGTAAGAGATGAAATGTGGGAGGGATTGATAAAGAACATTGAAAGACGTTTAAACTTTTGGAAATTAAGAACATTGACATTGAAGGGGAAGGTCTTAATATTGAATGTTTTAATGGTTTCAAAGTTATGGTATGTTTTATATGTCTCAGAGATGCCTTTGTGGTTTGAAAAGAGGATGAAGAAATGTTTTATAGATTTCTTATGGGGGGGGAAACCGTCCAGAATAGCATACAATACAATTATAGGGAAGGTGGAAAAGGGAGGTCTGGGGTTACTGGACATAGAACAGAGAAAATATAGTTTAAGAGTGAAAATAGTGAAAAAATACCTGCAAGGAGAATGCAAAATGGAGTGGACAAAAACAATGAAGTATTTTTTAAACAGATGTAGGAATTTTAACATGGGGGATGCCATTTTATGGATGAAAACCAAAAACTGGATGACTGAGGGTTTACCGGAGTTTTATAGAGAGATGTTCAGTGCCTGGGGCAAATTTTTAACAACCATAAATTATGATCCACAAGGGAGAGAAACAATTTTAAATCAGCCTCTGTTTTTAAATTGTAACATATTAAATCAAGGGAAAGAAATATTTTTTAAGAAATGGATGGCAGTGGGGATAACGAAAGTGAGAGATGTTTTATATGAATTTAAGGAGGGATTCTTACCGGTATAATGTGTGTTTGATGCAATTGAAGAGGCCAAAGAAGAATATAGTAAAATTGAAATAACAACCAAGTATAAAATCATTAAAAATGCAATACCTGGAGAATGGATTAAAAGAATTGATAATATGGAAAGAGAGCGAAAGGAGAAGAAAATGTATGTTAACATGGAGGGGGAGCTTTATGATTTTAAGGAATGTACTGTTAAGAGCTTTTATTGTTTTTTTAAAACGCCTGATCTCTTTAAAACGCCTGATCTCGGAAACCAAACAGGGTCGGGCTTGGTTAGTACTTGGATGGGAGACCGCCTGGAAATATCTAGTGTTGTAAGCATTTTGTTATTTTCTTGGCGGGAAGAAACAAACAATCAAAAAGTTAATTATGCAGTGAAGAAATCAATAAGAGCTGTAATTTCAACTTTTCTAATAGCTTACGGCCACACCACCCTGAAAACGCCTGATCTCGTCTGATCTCGGAAGCCAAGCAGGGTTGGGCTTGGTTAGTACTTGGATGGGAGACCGCCTAGGAATATCTAGTGTTGTAAGCTTTTTGTTATTTTCATGGCGGGAAGAAACAAACAATCAAAAAGTTAATTATGCAGTGAAGAAATCAATAAGAGCTGTAATTTCAACTTGTCTTATCGCTTACGGCCACACCACCCTGAAAACGCCCGATCTCGTCTGATCTCGGAAGCCAAGCAGGGTCGGGCTTGGTTAGTACTTGGATAGGCGACCGCCTAGGAATATCTAGTGTTGTAAGCATTTTCTTATTTTCTTGGCGGGAAGAAACAATCTATCAAAAAGTTAATTATGCAGTGAAGAAATCAATAACAGCTGTAATTTCAACTTTCTAATAGCTTACGGCCACAACACCCTGAAAACGCCCGATCTCGGAAGCCAAGCAGGGTTGGGCTTGGTTAGTACTTGGATGGGAGACCGCCTGGGAATGTCTAGTGTTGTAAGCATTTTGTTATTTTCATGGCGGGAAGAAACAATCAATCAAAAAGTTAATTATGCAGTGAAGAAATCAATAACAGCTGTATTTTCAACTCTTCTAATAGCTTACGGCCACACCACCCTGAAAACGCCCGATCTCGTCTGATCTCGGAAGCCAAGCAGGGTTGGGCTTGGTTAGTACTTGGATGGGAGACCGCCTGGGAATGTCTAGTGTTGTAAGCATTTTGTTATTTTCATGGCGGGAAGAAACAATCAATCAAAAAGTGAATTATGCAGTGAAGAAATCAATAAGAGCTGTAATTTCAGCTCGTCTAATAGCTTACGGCCACACTACCCTGAAAACGCCCGATCTCGTCTGATCTCGGAAGCCAAGCAGGGTTGGGCTTGGTTAGTACTTGGATGGGAGACCGCCTGGAAATATCTAGTGTTGTAAGCATTATGTTATTTTCTGGCGGGAAGAAACAATCAATCAAAAAGTTAATTATGCAGTGAAGAAATCAATAAGAGCTGTAATTTCAACTTTTCTAATAGCTTACGGCCACACCACCCTGAAAACGCCCGATCTCGGAAGCCAAACATGGTTGGGCTTGGTTAGTACTTGGATGGGAGACCGCCTAGGAATATCTAGTGTTGTAAGCATTTTGTTATTTTCATGGCGGGAAGAAACAAACAATCAAAAAGTTAATTATGCAGTGAAGAAATCAATAAGAGCTGTAATTTCAACTTTTCTAATAGCTTACGGCCACACCACCCTGAAAACGCCCGATCTCGTCTGATCTCGGAAGCCAAGCAGGGTCGGGCTTGGTTAGTACTTGGATGGGAGACCGCCTAGGAATATCTAGTGTTGTAAGCATTTTGTTATTTTCTTGGCGGGAAGAAACAATCAATCAAAAAGTTAATTATGCAGTGAAGAAATCAATAAGAGCTGTAATTTCAACTTTCTTATAGCTTACAGCCACACCACCCTGAAAACTCCCTATCTCGTCTGATCTCGGAAGCCAAGCAGAGTTGGGCTTGGTTAGTACTTGGATGGGAGACCGCCTAGGAATATCTAGTGTTGTAAGAATTTTGTTATTTTCTTGGCGGGAAGAAACAATCAATCAAAAAGTTAATTATGCAGTGAAGAAATCAATAAGAGCTGTAATTTCAACTTTTCTAATAGCTTACTGCCACAACACCCTGAAAACGCCTGATCTCGGAAACCAAACAGGGTCGGGCTTGGTTAGTACTTGGATGGGAGACCGCCTAGGAATATCTAGTGTTGTAAGCATTTTGTTATTTTCTTGGCGGGAAGAAACAAACAATCAAAAAGTTAATTATGCAGTGAAGAAATCAATAAGAGCTGTAATTTCAACTTTTCTAATAGCTTACGGCCACACCACCCTGAAAACGCCCGATCTCGTCTGATCTCGGAAGCCAAGCAGGGTTGGGCTTGGTTAGTACTTGGATGGGAAACCGCCTGGGAATATCTAGTGTTGAAAGCATTTTGTTATTTTCTTGGCGGGAAGAAACAATCAATCAAAAAGTTAATTATGCAGTGAAGAAATCAATAACAGCTGTAATTTCAACTCTTCTAATAGCTTACGGCCACACCACCCTGAAAATGCCCGATCTCGTCTGATCTCGGAAGCCAAGCAGGGTTGGGCTTGGTTAGTACTTGGATGGGAGACCGCCTGGGAATATCTAGTGTTGTAAGCATTTTGTTATTTTCTTGGCGGGAAGAAACAATCAATCAAAAAGTTAATTATGCAGTGAAGAAATCAATAAGAGCTGTAATTTCAACTTTTCTAATAGCTTACGGCCACACCACCCTGAAAACGCCCGATCTCGTCTGATCTCGGAAGCCAAGCAGGGTTGGGCTTGGTTAGTACTTGGATGGGAGACCGCCTGGGAATATCTAGTGTTGTAAGCATTTTGTTATTTTCTTGGCGGGAAGAAACAATCAATCAAAAAGTTAATTATGCAGTGAAGAAATCAATAACAGCTGTAATTTCAACTCTTCTAATAGCTTACGGCCACACCACCCTGAAAACGCCCGATCTCGTCTGATCTCGGAAGCCAAGCAGGGTTGGGCTTGGTTAGTACTTGGATGGGAGACCGCCTGGGAATATCTAGTGTTGTAAGCATTTTGTTATTTTCTTGGCGGGAAGAAACAATCAATCAAAAAGTTAATTATGCAGTGAAGAAATCAATAAGAGCTGTAATTTCAACTTTTCTAATAGCTTACGGCCACACCACCCTGAAAACGCCCGATCTCGTCTGATCTCGGAAGCCAAGCAGGGTTGGGCTTGGTTAGTACTTGGATGGGAGACCGCCTGGGAATATCTAGTGTTGTAAGCATATTGTTATTTTCTTGGCGGGAAGAAACAATCAATCAAAAAGTTAATTATGCAGTGAAGAAATCAATAAGAGCTGTAATTTCAACTTTTCTAATAGCTTACGGCCACACCACCCTGAAAACGCCCGATCTCGTCTGATCTCGGAAGCCAAGCAGGGTCGGGCTTGGTTAGTACTTGGATGGGAGACCGCCTGGAATATCTAGTGTTGTAAGCATTTTGTTATTTTCTTGGCGGGAAGAAACAATCAATCAAAAAGTTAATTATGCAGTGAAGAAATCAATAACAGCTGTATTTTCAAATGTTCTAATACCCTACGGCCACACCACCCTGAAAACGCCTGATCTCGGAAACCAAACAGGGTCGGGCTTGGTTAGTACTTGGATGGGAGACCGCCTGGAAATATCTAGTGTTGTAAGCATTTTGTTATTTTCTTGGCGGGAAGAAACAAACAATCAAAAAGTTAATTATGCAGTGAAGAAATCAATAAGAGCTGTAATTTCAACTTTTCTAATAGCTTACGGCCACACCACCCTGAAAACGCCTGATCTCGTCTGATCTCGGAAGCCAAGCAGGGTCGGGCTTGGTTAGTACTTGGATGGGAGACCGCCTGGAAATATCTAGTGTTGTAAGCATTTTGTTATTTTCTTGGCGGGAAGAAACAAACAATCAAAAAGTTAATTATGCAGTGAAGAAATCAATAACAGCTGTAATTTCAACTTGTCTTATCGCTTACGGCCACACCACCCTGAAAACGCCCGATCTCGTCTGATCTCGGAAGCCAAGCAGGGTCGGGCTTGGTTAGTACTTGGATGGGCGACCGCCTGGAATATCTAGTGTTGTAAGCATTTTGTTATTTTCTTGGCGGGAAGAAACAATCTATCAAAAAGTTAATTATGCAGTGAAGAAATCAATAACAGCTGTAATTTCAACTCTTCTAATAGCTTACGGCCACACCACCCTGAAAACGCCCGATCTCGTCTGATCTCGGAAGCCAAGCAGGGTTGGGCTTGGTTAGTACTTGGATGGGAGACCGCCTGGGAATATCTAGTGTTGTAAGCATTTTGTTATTTTCATGGCGGGAAGAAACAATCAATCAAAAAGTTAATTATGCAGTGAAGAAATCAATAACAGCTGTAATTTCAACTCTTCTAATAGCTACGGCCACACCACCCTGAAAACGCCCGATCTCGGAAACCAAACAGGGT
>JAHKKI010000398.1:0-12478 GCA_029465975.1 Dallia pectoralis | reverse complement strand
TCTTCACTGCATAATAAATGTTTTGATTGTTTGTTTCTTCCCCCAAGAAAATAACAAAATGCTTACAACACTAGATATTCCTAGGCGGTCTCCCATCCAAGTACTAACCAAGCCCAACCCTGCTTGGCTTCCGAGATCAGACGAGATCGGGCGTTTTCAGGGTGGTGTGGCCGTAAGCTATTAGAAAGTTGAAATTACAGCTCTTATTGATTTCTTCACTGCATAATTAACTTTTTGATTGATTGTTTCTTCCCGCCATGAAAATAACAAAATGCTTACAACACTAGATATTACTAGGCGGTCTCCCATCCAAGTACTAACCAAGCCCGACCCTGTTTGGTTTCCGAGATCAGGCGTTTTCAGGGTGGTGTGGCCGTAGGGTATTAGAACATTTGAAAATAAAGCTGTTATTGATTTCTTCACTGCATAATTAACTTTTTGATTGATTGTTTCTTCCCGCCATGAAAATAACGAAATGCTTACAACACTAGATATTACTAGGCGGTCTCCCATCCAAGTACTAACCAAGCCCGACCCTGTTTGGTTTCCGAGATCAGGCGTTTTCAGGGTGGTGTGGCCGTAGGGTATTAGAACATTTGAAAATAAAGCTGTTATTGATTTCTTCACTGCATAATTAACTTTTTGATTGATTGTTTCTTCCCGCCATGAAAATAACGAAATGCTTACAACACTAGATATTACTAGGCGGTCTCCCATCCAAGTACTAACCAAGCCCGACCCTGTTTGGCTTCCGAGATCGGGCGTTTTCAGGGTGTTGTGGCCGTAAGCTATTAGAAAAGTTGAAATTACAGCTCTTATTGATTTCTTAACTGCATAATTAATTTTTTGATTGTTTGTTTCTTCCCGCCAAGAAAATAACAAAATGCTTACAACACTAGATATTCCTAGGCGGTCTCCCATCCAAGTACTAACCAAGCCCAACCCTGCTTGGCTTCCGAGATCAGACGAGATCGGGCGTTTTCAGGGTGGTGTGGCCGTAAGCTATTAGAAAAGTTGAAATTACAGCTCTTATTGATTTCTTCACTGCATAATTAACTTTTTGATTGATTGTTTCTTCCCGCCATGAAAATAACAAAATGCTTACAACACTAGATATTACTAGGCGGTCTCCCATCCAAGTACTAACCAAGCCCGACCCTGTTTGGTTTCCGAGATCAGGCGTTTTCAGGGTGGTGTGGCCGTAGGGTATTAGAACATTTGAAAATAAAGCTGTTATTGATTTCTTCACTGCATAATTAACTTTTTGATGGATTGTTTCTTCCCGCCATGAAAATAACGAAATGCTTACAACACTAGATATTACTAGGCGGTCTCCCATCCAAGTACTAACCAAGCCCGACCATGTTTGGCTTCCGAGATCGGGCGTTTTCAGGGTGGTGTGGCCGTAAGCTATTAGAAAAGTTGAAATTACAGCTCTTATTGATTTCTTCACTGCATAATTCACTTTTTGATTGATTGTTTCTTCCGGCCAAGAAAATAACAAAAAGCTTACAACACTAGATATTTCCAGGCGGTCTCCCATCCAAGTACTAACCAAGGCCAACCCTGCTTGGCTTCCGAGATCAGACGAGATCGGGCGTTTTCAGGGTAGTGTGGCCGTAAGCTATTAGACAAGTTGAAATTACAGCTCTTATTGATTTCTTCACTGCATAATTCACTTTTGATTGATTGTTTCTTCCCGCCAAGAAAATAACAAAATGCTTACAACACTAGATATTTCCAGGCGGTCTCCCATCCAAGTACTAACCAAGCCCGACCCGGTTTGGTTTCCGAGATCAGGCGTTTTCAGGGTGGTGTGGCCGTAAGCTATTAGAACATTTGAAAATACAGCTGTTATTGATTTCTTCAGTGCATAATTAACTTTTTGATTGATTGTTTCTTCCCGCCAAGAAAATAACAAAATGCTTACAACACTAGATATTACTAGGCGGTCTCCCATCCAAGTACTAACCAAGCCCGACCCTGTTTGGCTTCCGAGATCGGGCGTTTTCAGGGTGTTGTGGCCGTAAGCTATTAGAAAGTTGAAATTACAGCTCTTATTGATTTCTTCACTGCATAATTAACTTTTTGATTGTTTGTTTCTTCCCGTCAAGAAAATAACAAAATGCTTACAACACTAGATATTTCCAGGCGGTCTCCCATCCAAGTACTAACCAAGCCCGACCCGGTTTGGTTTCCGAGATCAGGCGTTTTCAGGGTGGTGTGGCCGTAGGGTATTAGAACATTTGAAAATACAGCTGTTATTGATTTCTTCACTGCATAATTAACTTTTTGATTGATTGTTTCTTCCCGCCAAGAAAATAACAAAATGCTTACAACACTAGATATTCCTAGGCGGTCTCCCATCCAAGTACTAACCAAGCCCGACCCTGCTTGGCTTCCGAGATCAGACGAGATCGGGCGTTTTCAGGGTGGTGTGGCCGTAAGCTATTAGAAAAGTTGAAATTACAGCTCTTATTGATTTCTTCACTGCATAATTAACTTTTTGATTGATTGTTTCTTCCCGCCATGAAAATAACAAAATGCTTACAACACTATATATTCCTAGGCGGTCTCCCATCCAAGTACTAACCAAGCCCGACCATGTTTGGCTTCCGAGATCGGGCGTTTTCAGGGTGGTGTGGCCGTAAGCTATTAGAAAAGTTGAAATTACAGCTCTTATTGATTTCTTCACTGCATAATTAACTTTTTGATAGATTGTTTCTTCCCGCCAAGAAAATAACAAAATGCTTACAACACTAGATATTCATAGGCGGTCGCCTATCCAAGTACTAACCAAGCCCGACCCTGCTTGGCTTCCGAGATCAGACGAGATCGGGCGTTTTCAGGGTGGTGTGGCCGTAAGCGATAAGACAAGTTGAAATTACAGCTCTTATTGATTTCTTCACTGCATAATTAACTTTTTGATAGATTGTTTCTTCCTGCCAAGAAAATAACAAAATGCTTACAACACTAGATATTCCTAGGCGGTCTCCCATCCAAGTACTAACCAAGCCCAACCCTGCATGGCTTTCGAGATCAGACGAGATCGGGCGTTTTCAGGGTGGTGTGGCCGTAAGCTATTAGAAAAGTTGAAGTTACAGCTCTTATTGATTTCTTCACTGCATAATTAACTTTTTGATTGTTTGTTTCTTCCCGCCAAGAAAATAACAAAATGCTTACAACACTAGATATTTCCAAGCGGTCTCCCATCCAAGTACTAACCAAGCCCGACCCTGTTTGGTTTCCGAGATCAGGCGTTTTCAGGGTGGTGTGGCCGTAGGGTATTAGAACATTTTAAAATACAGCTGTTATTGATATCTTCACTGCATAATTAACTTTTTGATTGATTGTTTCTTCCCGCCAAGAAAATAACAAAATGCTTACAACACTAGACATTACTAGGCGGTCTCCCATCCAAGTACTAACCAAGCCCGACCCTGTTTGGCTTCCGAGATCGGGCGTTTTCAGGGTGTTGTGGCCGTAAGCTATTAGAAAAGTTGAAATTACAGCTCTTATTGATTTCTTCACTGCATAATTAACTTTTTGATTGATTGTTTCTTCCCGCCATGAAAATAACAAAATGCTTACAACACTAGATATTTCCTAGGCGGTCTCCCATCCAAGTACTAACCAAGCCCGACCCTGTTTGGCTTCCGAGATCGGGCGTTTTCAGGGTGGTGTGGCCGTAGGGTATTAGAACATTTGAAAATACAGCTCTTATTGATTTCTTCACTGCATAATTAACTTTTTGATTGATTGTTTCTTCCCGCCATGAAAATAACAAAATGCTTACAACACTAGATATTACTAGGCGGTCTCCCATCCAAGTACTAACCAAGCCCGACCCTGTTTGGCTTCCGAGATCGGGCGTTTTCAGGGTGGTGTGGCCGTAAGCTATTAGAAAAGTTGAAATTACAGCTCTTATTGATTTCTTCACTGCATAATTAACTTTTGATTGATTGTTTCTTCCCGCCAAGAAAATAACAAAATGCTTACAACACTAGATATTCCTAGGCGGTCTCCCATCCAAGTACTAACCAAGCCCGACCCTGCTTGGCTTCCGAGATCAGACGAGATCGGGCGTTTTCAGGGTGGTGTGGCCGTAGCTATTAGAAAAGTTGAAATTACAGCTCTTATTGATTTCTTCACTGCATAATTAACTTTTTGATTGATTGTTTCTTCCCGCCAAGAAAATAACAAAATGCTTACAACACTAGATATTCCCAGGCGGTCTCCCATCCAAGTACTAACCAAGCCCGACCCTGTTTGGTTTCCGAGATCAGGCGTTTTCAGGGTGGTGTGGCCGTAGCTATTAGAACATTTGAAAATACAGCTGTTATTGATTTCTTCACTGCATAATTAACTTTTTGATTGATTGTTTCTTCCCGCCAAGAAAATAACAAAATGCTTACAACACTAGATATTACTAGGCGGTCTCCCATCCAAGTACTAACCAAGCCCGACCCTGTTTGGCTTCCGAGATCGAGATCGGGCGTTTTCAGGGTGGTGTGGCCGTAAGCTATTAGAAAAGTTGAAATTACAGCTCTTATTGATTTCTTCACTGCATAATTAACTTTTTGATTGATTGTTTCTTCCCGCCAAGAAAATAACAAAATGCTTACAACACTAGATATTTCTAGGCGGTCTCCCATCCAAGTACTAACCAAGCCCGACCCGGTTTGGTTTCCGAGATCAGGCGTTTTCAGGGTGGTGTGGCCGTAGGGTATTAGAACATTTGAAAATACAGCTGTTATTGATTTCTTCACTGCATAATTAACTTTTTGATTGATTGTTTCTTCCCGCCATGAAAATAACAAAATGCTTACAACACTAGATATTACTAGGCGGTCTCCCATCCAAGTACTAACCAAGCCCGACCCTGTTTGGTTTCCGAGATCAGGCGTTTTCAGGGTGGTGTGGCCGTAGGCTATTAGAACATTTGAAAATAAAGCTGTTATTGATTTCTTCACTGCATAATTAACTTTTTGATTGATTGTTTCTTCCCGCCATGAAAATAACAAAATGCTTACAACACTAGATATTCCTAGGCGGTCTCCCATCCAAGTACTAACCAAGCCCGACCATGTTTGGCTTCCGAGATCGGGCGTTTTCAGGGTGGTGTGGCCGTAAGCTATTAGAAAAGTTGAAATTACAGCTCTTATTGATTTCTTCACTGCATAATTCACTTTTTGATTGATTGTTTCTTCCCGCCATAGAAAATAACAAAATGCTTACAACACTAGATATTTCCTAGGCGGTCTCCCATCCAAGTACTAACCAAGCCCAACCCTGCTTGGCTTCCGAGATCAGACGAGATCGGGCGTTTTCAGGGTGTGTGGCCGTAAGCTATTAGAAAGTTGAAATTACAGCTCTTATTGATTTCTTCACTGCATAATTAACTTTTTGATTGATTGTTTCTTCCCGCCAAGAAAATAACAAAATGCTTACAACACTAGATATTTCCAGGCGGTCTCCCATCCAAGTACTAACCAAGCCCGACCCTGTTTGGCTTTCAGACGAGATCGGGCGTTTTCAGGGTGGTGTGGCCGTAAGCTATTAGAACATTTGAAAATACAGCTCTTATTGATTTCTTCACTGCATAATTAACTTTTTGATTGATTGTTTCTTCCCGCCAAGAAAATAACAAAATGCTTACAACACTAGATATTACTAGGCGGTCTCCCATCCAAGTACTAACCAAGCCCGACCCTGTTTGGCTTCCGAGATCAGGCGTTTTCAGGGTGGTGTGGCCGTAAGCTATTAGAAAAGTTGAAATTACAGCTCTTATTGATTTCTTCACTGCATAATTAACTTTTTGATTGATTGTTTCTTCCCGCCATGAAAATAACAAAATGCTTACAACACTAGATATTACTAGGCGGTCTCCCATCCAAGTACTAACCAAGCCCGACCCTGTTTGGTTTCCGAGATCAGGCGTTTTCAGGGTGGTGTGGCCGTAGGGTATTAGAACATTTGAAAATAAAGCTGTTATTGATTTCTTCACTGCATAATTAACTTTTTGATTGATTGTTTCTTCCCGCCAAGAAAATAACAAAATGCTTACAACACTAGATATTACTAGGCGGTCTCCCATCCAAGTACTAACCAAGCCCGACCCTGTTTGGTTTCCGAGATCAGGCGTTTTCAGGGTGGTGTGGCCGTAGGGTATTAGAACATTTGAAAATAAAGCTGTTATTGATTTCTTCACTGCATAATTAACTTTTTGATTGATTGTTTCTTCCCGCCATGAAAATAACAAAATGCTTACAACACTAGATATTACTAGGCGGTCTCCCATCCAAGTACTAACCAAGCCCGACCCTGTTTGGCTTCCGAGATCGGGCGTTTTCAGGGTGTTGTGGCCGTAAGCTATTAGAAAAGTTGAAATTACAGCTCTTATTGATTTCTTAACTGCATAATTAATTTTTTGATTGTTTGTTTCTTCCCGCCAAGAAAATAACAAAATGCTTACAACACTAGATATTCCTAGGCGGTCTCCCATCCAAGTACTAACCAAGCCCAACCCTGCTTGGCTTCCGAGATCAGGAGATCGGGCGTTTTCAGGGTGGTGTGGCCGTAGGGTATTAGAAAAGTTGAAATTACAGCTCTTATTGATTTCTTCACTGCATAATTAACTTTTTGATTGATTGTTTCTTCCCGCCATGAAAATAACAAAATGCTTACAACACTAGATATTACTAGGCGGTCTCCCATCCAAGTACTAACCAAGCCCGACCCTGTTTGGTTTCCGAGATCAGGCGTTTTCAGGGTGGTGTGGCCGTAGGGTATTAGAACATTTGAAAATAAAGCTGTTATTGATTTCTTCACTGCATAATTAACTTTTTGATGGATTGTTTCTTCCCGCCATGAAAATAACGAAATGCTTACAACACTAGATATTACTAGGCGGTCTCCCATCCAAGTACTAACCAAGCCCGACCATGTTTGGCTTCCGAGATCGGGCGTTTTCAGGGTGGTGTGGCCGTAAGCTATTAGAAAAGTTGAAATTACAGCTCTTATTGATTTCTTCACTGCATAATTCACTTTTTGATTGATTGTTTCTTCCGGCCAAGAAAATAACAAAAAGCTTACAACACTAGATATTTCCAGGCGGTCTCCCATCCAAGTACTAACCAAGGCCAACCCTGCTTGGCTTCCGAGATCAGACGAGATCGGGCGTTTTCAGGGTAGTGTGGCCGTAAGCTATTAGACAAGTTGAAATTACAGCTCTTATTGATTTCTTCACTGCATAATTCACTTTTTGATTGATTGTTTCTTCCCGCCAAGAAAATAACAAAATGCTTACAACACTAGATATTTCCAGGCGGTCTCCCATCCAAGTACTAACCAAGCCCGACCCGGTTTGGTTTCCGAGATCAGGCGTTTTCAGGGTGGTGTGGCCGTAAGCTATTAGAACATTTGAAAATACAGCTGTTATTGATTTCTTCAGTGCATAATTAACTTTTTGATTGATTGTTTCTTCCCGCCAAGAAAATAACAAAATGCTTACAACACTAGATATTACTAGGCGGTCTCCCATCCAAGTACTAACCAAGCCCGACCCTGTTTGGCTTCCGAGATCGGGCGTTTTCAGGGTGTTGTGGCCGTAAGCTATTAGAAAAGTTGAAATTACAGCTCTTATTGATTTCTTCACTGCATAATTAACTTTTTGATTGTTTGTTTCTTCCCGTCAAGAAAATAACAAAATGCTTACAACACTAGATATTTCCAGGCGGTCTCCCATCCAAGTACTAACCAAGCCCGACCCGGTTTGGTTTCCGAGATCAGGCGTTTTCAGGGTGGTGTGGCCGTAGGGTATTAGAACATTTGAAAATACAGCTGTTATTGATTTCTTCACTGCATAATTAACTTTTTGATTGATTGTTTCTTCCCGCCAAGAAAATAACAAAATGCTTACAACACTAGATATTCCTAGGCGGTCTCCCATCCAAGTACTAACCAAGCCCGACCCTGCTTGGCTTCCGAGATCAGACGAGATCGGGCGTTTTCAGGGTGGTGTGGCCGTAAGCTATTAGAAAAGTTGAAATTACAGCTCTTATTGATTTCTTCACTGCATAATTAACTTTTTGATTGATTGTTTCTTCCCGCCATGAAAATAACAAAATGCTTACAACACTATATATTCCTAGGCGGTCTCCCATCCAAGTACTAACCAAGCCCGACCATGTTTGGCTTCCGAGATCGGGCGTTTTCAGGGTGGTGTGGCCGTAAGCTATTAGAAAAGTTGAAATTACAGCTCTTATTGATTTCTTCACTGCATAATTAACTTTTTGATAGATTGTTTCTTCCCGCCAAGAAAATAACAAAATGCTTACAACACTAGATATTCATAGGCGGTCGCCTATCCAAGTACTAACCAAGCCCGACCCTGCTTGGCTTCCGAGATCAGACGAGATCGGGCGTTTTCAGGGTGGTGTGGCCGTAAGCGATAAGACAAGTTGAAATTACAGCTCTTATTGATTTCTTCACTGCATAATTAACTTTTTGATAGATTGTTTCCTCCTGCCAAGAAAATAACAAAATGCTTACAACACTAGATATTCCTAGGCGGTCTCCCATCCAAGTACTAACCAAGCCCAACCCTGCATGGCTTTCGAGATCAGACGAGATCGGGCGTTTTCAGGGTGGTGTGGCCGTAAGCTATTAGAAAAGTTGAAGTTACAGCTCTTATTGATTTCTTCACTGCATAATTAACTTTTTGATTGTTTGTTTCTTCCCGCCAAGAAAATAACAAAATGCTTACAACACTAGATATTTCCAAGCGGTCTCCCATCCAAGTACTAACCAAGCCCGACCCTGTTTGGTTTCCGAGATCAGGCGTTTTCAGGGTGGTGTGGCCGTAGGGTATTAGAACATTTTAAAATACAGCTGTTATTGATATCTTCACTGCATAATTAACTTTTTGATTGATTGTTTCTTCCCGCCAAGAAAATAACAAAATGCTTACAACACTAGACATTACTAGGCGGTCTCCCATCCAAGTACTAACCAAGCCCGACCCTGTTTGGCTTCCGAGATCGGGCGTTTTCAGGGTGTTGTGGCCGTAAGCTATTAGAAAAGTTGAAATTACAGCTCTTATTGATTTCTTCACTGCATAATTAACTTTTTGATTGATTGTTTCTTCCCGCCATGAAAATAACAAAATGCTTACAACACTATATATTCCTAGGCGGTCTCCCATCCAAGTACTAACCAAGCCCGACCATGTTTGGCTTCCGAGATCGGGCGTTTTCAGGGTGGTGTGGCCGTAAGCTATTAGAAAAGTTGAAATTACAGCTCTTATTGATTTCTTCACTGCATAATTAACTTTATGATTGATTGTTTCTTCCCGCCATGAAAATAACGAAATGCTTACAACACTAGATATTACTAGGCGGTCTCCCATCCAAGTACTAACCAAGCCCGACCCTGTTTGGCTTCCGAGATCGGGTGTTGTGGCCGTAAGCTATTAGAAAGGTTGAAATTACAGCTCTTATTGATTTCTTCACTGCATAATTAACTTTTTGATTGATTGTTTCTTCCCGCCAAGAAAATAACAAAATGCTTACAACACTAGATATTCCTAGGCGGTCTCCCATCCAAGTACTAACCAAGCCCGACCCTGCTTGGCTTCCGAGATCAGACGAGATCGGGCGTTTTCAGGGTGGTGTGGCCGTAAGCTATTAGAAAAGTTGAAATTACAGCTCTTATTGATTTCTTCACTGCATAATTAACTTTTTGATTGTTTGTTTCTTCCCGCCAAGAAAATAACAAAATGCTTACAACACTAGATATTCCCAGGCGGTCTCCCATCCAAGTACTAACCAAGCCCGAACCTGTTTGGTTTCCGAGATCAGGCGTTTTCAGGGTGGTGTGGCCGTAGGGTATTAGAACATTTGAAAATACAGCTGTTATTGATTTCTTCACTGCATAATTAACTTTTTGATTGATTGTTTCTTCCCGCCAAGAAAATAACAAAATGCTTACAACACTAGATATTCCTAGGCGGTCTCCCATCCAAGTACTAACCAAGCCCGACCCTGCTTGGCTTCCGAGATCAGACGAGATCGGGCGTTTTCAGGGTGGTGTGGCCGTAAGCGATAAGACAAGTTGAAATTACAGCTCTTATTGATTTCTTCACTGCATAATTAACTTTTTGATAGATTGTTTCCTCCTGCCAAGAAAATAACAAAATGCTTACAACACTAGATATTCCTAGGCGGTCTCCCATCCAAGTACTAACCAAGCCCAACCCTGCTTGGCTTCCGAGATCAGACGAGATCGGGCGTTTTCAGGGTGGTGTGGCCGTAAGCTATTAGAAAAGTTGAAATTACAGCTCTTATTGATTTCTTCACTGCATAATTAACTTTTTGATTGATTGTTTCTTCCCGCCATGAAAATAACAAAATGCTTACAACACTAGATATTACTAGGCGGTCTCCCATCCAAGTACTAACCAAGCCCGACCCTGTTTGGTTTCCGAGATCAGGCGTTTTCAGGGTGGTGTGGCCGTAGGGTATTAGAACATTTGAAAATAAAGCTGTTATTGATTTCTTCACTGCATAATTAACTTTTTGATTGATTGTTTCTTCCCGCCATGAAAATAACAAAATGCTTACAACACTAGATATTACTAGGCGGTCTCCCATCCAAGTACTAACCAAGCCCGACCCTGTTTGGTTTCCGAGATCAGGCGTTTTCAGGGTGGTGTGGCCGTAGGGTATTAGAACATTTGAAAATAAAGCTGTTATTGATTTCTTCACTGCATAATTAACTTTTTGATTGATTGTTTCTTCCCGCCATGAAAATAACAAAATGCTTACAACACTAGATATTACTAGGCGGTCTCCCATCCAAGTACTAACCAAGCCCGACCCTGTTTGGCTTCCGAGATCGGGCGTTTTCAGGGTGTTGTGGCCGTAAGCTATTAGAAAAGTTGAAATTACAGCTCTTATTGATTTCTTCACTGCATAATTAATTTTTTGATTGTTTGTTTCTTCCCGCCAAGAAAATAACAAAATGCTTACAACACTAGATATTCCTAGGCGGTCTCCCATCCAAGTACTAACCAAGCCCAACCCTGCTTGGCTTCCGAGATCAGACGAGATCGGGCGTTTTCAGGGTGGTGTGGCCGTAAGCTATTAGAAAAGTTGAAATTACAGCTCTTATTGATTTCTTCACTGCATAATTAACTTTTTGATTGATTGTTTCTTCCCGCCATGAAAATAACAAAATGCTTACAACACTAGATATTACTAGGCGGTCTCCCATCCAAGTACTAACCAAGCCCGACCCTGTTTGGTTTCCGAGATCAGGCGTTTTCAGGGTGGTGTGGCCGTAGGGTATTAGAACATTTGAAAATAAAGCTGTTATTGATTTCTTCACTGCATAATTAACTTTTTGATGGATTGTTTCTTCCCGCCATGAAAATAACAAAATGCTTACAACACTAGATATTACTAGGCGGTCTCCCATCCAAGTACTAACCAAGCCCGACCCTGTTTGGCTTTCCGAGATCGGGCGTTTTCAGGGTGGTGTGGCCGTAGCTATTAGAACATTTGAAAATACAGCTCTTATTGATTTCTTCACTGCATAATTAACTTTTTGATTGATTGTTTCTTCCCGCCAAGAAAATAACAAAATGCTTACAACACTAGATATTACTAGGCGGTCTCCCATCCAAGTACTAACCAAGCCCGACCCTGTTTGGTTTCCGAGATCAGGCGTTTTCAGGGTGGTGTGGGCCGTAGGGTATTAGAACATTTGAAAATACAGCTGTTATTGATTTCTTCACTGCATAATTAACTTTTTGATTGATTGTTTCTTCCCGCCATGAAAATAACAAAATGCTTACAACACTAGATATTCCTAGGCGGTCTCCCATCCAAGTACTAACCAAGCCCGACCCTGTTTGGCTTCCGAGATCGGGCGTTTTCAGGGTGGTGTGGCCGTAAGCTATTAGAAAAGTTGAAATTACAGCTCTTATTGATTTCTTCACTGCATAATTAACTTTTTGATTGATTGTTTCTTCCCGCCAAGAAAATAACAAAATGCTTACAACACTAGATATTCCTAGGCGGTCTCCCATCCAAGTACTAACCAAGCCCGACCCTGCTTGGCTTCCGAGATCAGACGAGATCGGGCGTTTTCAGGGTGGTGTGGCCGTAAGCTATTAGAAAAGTTGAAATTACAGCTCTTATTGATTTCTTCACTGCATAATTAACTTTTTGATTGATTGTTTCTTCCCGCCAAGAAAATAACAAAATGCTTACAACACTAGATATTACTAGGCGGTCTCCCATCCAAGTACTAACCAAGCCCGACCCTGTTTGGTTTCCGAGATCAGGCGTTTTCAGGGTGGTGTGGCCGTAGGGTATTAGAACATTTGAAAATACAGCTGTTATTGATTTCTTCACTGCATAATTAACTTTTTGATTGATTGTTTCTTCCCGCCAAGAAAATAACAAAATGCTTA
>JAHKKI010000397.1:0-12481 GCA_029465975.1 Dallia pectoralis | reverse complement strand
CCACTTTAGTGTCACCACAAAGGAGAAGCTGGTCAGACGATTCGATGTCAGTCATATGTTGATCATCACTGTATTGGTCCAATTACTGAGTTTAGGTGTGTCTTTAGCTAAAGACTATAAACTGACACTAGATCTGAACTTCGCTCTGTTCTGTGTTGGCTATACGTCACGCTGGATTCTCATAACATCATTGTTGTGACGCAAAACCAGATCTGCGTCTGTGTCGCCATGTCTTCTCTATCAGCCTGCCCTGAGCTGCAGCCATACTGTTCATCTAATGCCCTGCTATAATCCAGTCTTGTTTTCACAAAGATAATAAAAAGTACAAATATTTATATATACGGCATTTGAAATACTCATGCTATTAATTTAATACTGGAGCTATGAAGCTATGCGTTTCTGTGTTGCCTTTACAGATAAATGCAGCGGTTCGTTCATTGAACTTTTTCGTTTACATCAATAGAATAATTAGCATAAACTTTATACATTGTTTCTGATTGGACACCGCCCGCCTACCTGGGGGTGGGATTTCTCATTTCTCCTCCCCCTTCTACACCCTTCTTGTTCTAATAAATCACCCTTCTGGGCCTTAACCACACCCACTCTGTCCGTTCCATGTGTATCTCCTCGTACACATGTTTTGTTTTGTCATCGGTGTAATTATATGTATTTACCGAGATATATGAAAGATTAATGATGCATGACATTTCTATTAAGATGTCACAACATTTTTAAAATGTACGATCTAGTTCCAATTCATTCAATGTAATGAAAGGCCTTAAGATGCTTTCGACTATTTCCGTGACTGAGCAAAAAGTAAGCTATAAGTTTGCCTGTCATGTTTAAACCTGACAATTATAGGGTTACATGAGTCAAAAATATGCAAAGGAAATAGACACCTGATGAGACATTTTGTTACAGAAGATAAACGTGTGTGTGACAATAGATCACCGATATTTGAACTGATATCCACATGGCACTTATGACCCGCGTAGCAGGAAACTACTGACAACACAAAACCAACTTCATCCTCGTCTTCAGAAGTCAGTGTTCTATTCGAAATAATTGATTAATGGAAAGATCAAAATTGAATTTAAATGTGTGTCATCAAAAAGAAAGCGTGTGAAATGCAGGAAGCGTAGGACATTTTATTACAGTAGTACATTTGCGCACTCAATAATTCTGAAGCATTCTTTTGACCCGAGAGTATAACGTCCACGGTATTTTACGAACGTCCCTGGGAACGACCGCTTTCCCCACCCTAGGAACCAGCCCAACACTGGCTATGTTAAGGCAAAAAATAAAACAGGGAAGTGCTATTTAAAAGATGCACACATCTAAAGATATCTTAGATATGTCTTGTCTTTGCCCTGTTGTTCATACTGATAAAAAACACACAACCAAAAATATCAAAACAAAATAATATTATAAAATGTCAATATCAAAGACAATATCTACAAATCTCAGAAAAATGCAAATGTGAACAAGTATTATAAATACTTAGACGTTTGTGTGAGTGGAGAGTTCCTCCATTCCCCACATATCGTTCATCTTTTCCAGCCAAGACTGCAAACTGGTTAGGGATGAGTGTACAGTTGGTCGAGACAGTGATCAGAAAAGCATATCCTCACCTGGACAGCTTGGTATCCACTGCTAATAAAAGCACACGTTCTCACAAACGGAACAAGATATTATAATATATCACTCGTTTAGTCCACAATAACAAAACAGCGTAAGAAGGGATCCGTTCTAGCTTTCTCTGCTCAGCTGTTCATCCGTTTTCGCCTCTTCCAGTTTAATTCGGACGCGCTGATCTCTGAGAACCTTCTGGTTCCGGATTAGAAAGGAGCGTTGCTGATGAGTGTGGAGCTAAACGTTGGTCTCCAGGCCATTCATATCAATCGCACAGTGGTCCTTATACTTCTTCATCTGCCTCGGGGGCACAGGAGGCTTTTTTCTGTCCGCTGGTCGTGTGGGTCGCAGCCCTTCCTCTAGTTGTATGAGGCGGTCCACGTTGGCCGTGTTGCCCTGGGTTTTGACCCCTGAATCCGGGGGACGCGGCGCAAATCGTCCGATGTTGTTCTGACATGTCATCGGTGGTTGTGTGTTTTTCACAGGCTTGGTCTCACAGATCAGAGGCACCTGTGAGAGACAGGGCAGGAGAGTGCAGATGGTGAGATCGGACGGGAGAGCAAAATATGTAGAAAAGGTCGGGGTGAAAGTGTGAGAAAGTGTGAGTACAGTATACACAAGACAATGAAACCTTAGAGTAAAGTGAGACACAATAAAAAAATGTAATATTACTTTGCGTTTGCAGTTGTGTTAATAATACGTATTCTCCATCATGACTCTACCACTGTTATTCGGGAGTCATATTTTTCTGGCTTTTACCAAGGTTTTCAAAGAACAAAAGACATGAACCATATCAAAAGGTCCCCCCTACAACTCAAAGTAATGTGAAATAATCTGTGCTCATACGAACACCTGTCTTTTTTCATTATCCCCGAAAACACTGAAATAAATGCTTCGGATCCTGAAGTCATCGTTGCTGACAGACTTCACTCCTGTTGCTCTGAGAAAGTGCTGTTTTCACTACGCTTTGCATATCTAAATAGATATTTAAAATACATCACAGAACAAGGCCACGTGTGTACATCTTAACACAATTCCCACCGATTTCCCAAGCAGAAATCGCCGTAGCGTGAACAGTGTACAGCTGAGTCGGCTACTCACCCCGTCTCCTTCTTTGATGAAGTCTTTCCTACAGATGTGGGCCATAATACCAGTTGCTAAGGCGTCACCCATCACGTTCACCATGGTCCGGAATCTGTCTCTGGATGCAGGAGACGGGATTTTTTAAACGACCGGGCATGAGGATAATGACATCGTCAATACACACACACCTTATTGACTTTAGGTGGGTTATTTATTCGTGTGCAGCGAGGCAATTCTAGACAGCGCAGATCGGTGGATGTGCGCCTCAAATGCTGCATGTTTCATGTCGTGTCCCTTCATATTAATTGGAAACGTAACAGATGGGACCATGACGGACGTGCATCTCGTAGTACTCACAATGCCCAGTCCACTGCGATGATGAGAGTTATGTCGTCGGTTGGTAGGCCGACCGATGTTAGCACAATCACCATGGTGACCAGTCCGGCCTGTGGAATTCCTGCCGCCCCGATGCTGGCGGCCGTGGCTGTGATGCTGGCAGACAGAATTAAGAGGAATAAATACATACTATAATGCACTTTCACAAACGTATGCCGCAATTGTGTGAATAAAGATTTCTAGTATCACCTTATGAGCAATAACAACGATTAATCTTAATTTAATTAAGTGCTAGCGTCTTTAAAATGTGTGTGCTATGTTATAGTTAACAAATGTTATGAATATTTAATGATGTTTTGTTCTGCATTTGTACAGGTGGCCCAAGGTTGTTTTTGTAAACACTTTGTGACAACCGAGATAGTAAAACCTTTATAAGCTTTATAAAATACATTTAATTGACTGAATATGTGAAAGTAAATCCCTTTTTAGTTCTAAAAACAAATTTCAAACCAGAATTTCAAACGTTTATTTTTGCATTGTTCGGATGGATTCAACCCACATTCCATGTCGACACATTCACGCGCGCCGAAACCAAAACTCTCGTACCTGATAGTGATGATTTGACCGAAGTCCAGCTCGTAGTTGTTAACTTGGGCGATGAAGATGGCCGCCACAGCCTCGTACAGGGCCGTCCCGTCCATGTTGATCGTCGCTCCCACGGGGAGCACAAAGCGAATGATACGACGGTCGATGTGGTTGTTCTCCAGAAGGCACTTGAAGGTGATCGGCAATGTGGCAGAGCTGAGAAGGTAAAAGATAGAGCACAGGCATAAAAAGAGGTTAAATATGCTTTTGTTTGTACCCTCACCATAGGCACTGCAGGGGGGCAAATGGGTGTTGAAGGGTGCCCCGATGTAGACGATGGTATTGGAAATGTTTTTGATTATGTTTACCTGGACGATGTTGCCAGGGCAATGAGCAGGGCCTGCAAGATGCCTCTGATGTAAACGATGGGGCTCTTCTTGGTGATGAAGAAGTACATGGCCGGCAGGATGAAGAGGCCGTGGAGGATCAGGCCGAAGACCACTGTGACGGCGTAGAAACCCAGCTTCTTTCCCATGGCCGACGGGTCACTCATCTCCAGGATCTTACCAGCCACCAGGAACACAATGCCAAATGGGAAGTACCTGGACATGATAGAAGAGGACGATCGTGAATATAATCGGATGCATATGGTCGACTGGACTCTGAATAATTATGTATAATCACTTTATAAATGTAAATAATTAAATAAAATATAAATGAAATAATAAATAAAATCAATGTCGTTTTTATCAATTCTTTACCAAATGACGATGGCGACAATCTTCAGAACCGCCTCATTGAGACTCTGGCACAAGTTTACCAAGGCACTGCCGTTAGGCCCCATCCTGCCCAGCATAATGCCTGTGCACATATAGAGAAAGAGTCACGTTATTAAAATCAGGCCGGTTAGTTGTCTGACAAGTTCTGAGTCTGTTAATTAACATGTGGTGGTTTTAAACAGTTCCAAACTGTTGTCTAAAGCAGATATGATGTTGCTCGAGACCTTTGGTGATACTGAGATTGTGTCAAAACAGACAATAAAAGGCGACAGTCCGATTTCGGCTCAGATTGATCTTTTATTGGTATCGTTATTTGTCTTTAAGGTACAGCAGAGGTAGCGTTTCTCACTTGACAGTATTCACAGAGGGCACTGTAGAGACAAGGGAAAGCAGCCATAGTCATTAAGACACTATTTAAACGTTTACACGTGTCGTTACCCATGGTGGCTGAGAAGATGACAATTCCGAGGACGTTCATTCCGTCACTGGTCCCTGGTAACGTTCTCAAGTACACGTCTGGAGGCGGAGTCAAGTCCAGGGAGAAGTTCTGAATGTCAGTTCCGTTGTCGTCCTGGATACCGTAGATGAGCGTCCGGCGCGTAGCGGACTCTGACTGGCTTTTAGTCACGGTAGTCTTTGCCGTTTTTAGAAGGGGAACATTTCTTGTACGATACTGTCAAAATGAGGTAGAGTACACGGCAAGGTATTTATTACATGCTTTTTAAATGACAAAACTAAGATCTAATTTAACAAGGAGACGAAGACTAAATAGAGGATACGTCTGAGTAGAATACTGACGGTGAATTCATTTGATGATTTTTTTTTAATTGCACCTGTTGGAATGTGGCTTCAATCAAGTTGGACGGGAACATGTTTCTGAGAAGAAATTAAGAAACAAAAAATATAATGTACAACAAATACAGTAATATTTTCTTTTCTTTTGATCTGTTAGAGATCTGTAAAAAAAAAATTTTTTCCAGCATTGACTATTATGGTACTTTTAAAAAGTTATTAATGCAGAAATATTTCAAACATTAGAAAAGTTCTGGAAAGCCTGTTAGTCAACCATTTCAATGACATTCTGATGGCTTCCTCCCTGACCAAGGCTCTTCCAATTTTCCAGTTTCATTTAAAAATGATCGAGGCCACTGTTCTTGGGGATATTAAATGCAAAATAATTGAAATAAAATAAAATAATTGTACGTTTTTTTATCAATTGTTGCTTTATCATAATACGATTTTGTGTGTAAATTGAGATCTAGCAGTAACTATAACGTATGGTTGAGCCATCTTACCGGATGAGGTCCAGCAGTTACTCTAATGTATCTATGTAGCCATCTTACCGGATGAGGTCCAGCAGGGCATCAGCTGAGCTCATTATGGCCTTGCCACTCTCCTCAGAGTCCTCTTTTTGGGCTGCTCCTCCAGGATGGATGATGGAGACCATGATAATGCCAACCACCACCGCCACGAAAGTTGTCCACAAGTAGTAAGACACGGTGATCAAGCCGAGTCTGCTGGAACATTTAGCGTCTAGTGCAGCTAGCCCCGACATCAAACTGAAAGGGTCACAAACAAGTCACAAACATCCGGAGAGAACCAGGGAACATTTATGCAGAAGCAAACTCCTCATCCTTTCATCTTGCCTGAGAGATCTGAGCTCCGATCCACCCGGGAACATTGAGAAGCCCGTCTGATTCAGCGCTGAGTGATACATTGAGTTTTTATGAGTTTTTATAAATGAGCTTTCAAAAACAATATGGAGCATCGCGCCGCCTACATTAAGCCTTTAAGACGGCTTACCTACATTCTGAAACAGAACTAGGTGAGTGTGTCTTCTAACCCAGCTTTCTGTAAAAAAAATATAATGTCCTTTGCTAAACTCCATCGAGTGGTTTGGCGTTTCTGTAGTTTATGATCAATTTGATGTTTTCTTAATGGTTGGAGTTCTTTAAAAAACTTTGACATTTCAAAGTGTTGTGTATGTAAATGAGGGTTTGATGTTTCGAACGAAAGACTGAGTAATATACTTTTTAATATCAGGCAAAAAGCATGACGGATTTCTACAGAAGTCCCTGTTTATTTTCTCTTTAAAATACATACCGTAGCTTTGCAATTGTAATTTTGTAATTTCCCTGCTTATATATCCACAACATTTACATCATAACTGAGCAAGCTTAACATCATTATCGCACTAGTTTGATTAATATTTTTGGTAAAAAAGTGATGGCCGACTAAAGATCAGAATTGGCATTCCAAGTCTTAATCAGTTCAAGTGTTTTCGCCCGCCAGGATTAGAGTGTAATACCTTGACGTATTTCCAATCTTTCAACGAGATCAGAGTGAGTTTGTACCTTTACGTTTCACTCAGTGATTGAAAAGACTAATTAAGCAGAGAATACCATTTTCTGTGAAGGTAGACCGTCTTTTGGCCCAAATGCATAAGACTTGGGAACTTATCACTGCTGACCAGGAGACTCTACAAGCCTTGAGATGCCCTGACCCAATCGTCCGACCATAACATTTTGGCTGTCGTCAAAGTCTCTCAGGTCTTTATTCCTGGCCATTTCTCCTGCAACCAACACTTGCTACAGGAACTCATTTTGCTTCCCATCTAATCTTTCCAGACCTTGACATGTGGCCCCTGTTAGGAGATTATCAATGTTATATGTTTTCCCTGTGACTGGTCATAATGTAGCACAGAAATTATGATATTTTACCTAAAATAATTATTGTGTTCTTCTGTTATGCTCTCGTCAAAGAATCCTCCATTTCCATCCTCTCTAATGATCATTTAGCCTTTTCAGATGAAAAACACAACGTGCGACTAGAACTGATGTTTGGTTGCTGATAATGGGACTCTGTACACCTTTCTAGATCTTCCATTTAAAATCCCATGTTTCCTGCTACAGTACTTATTTACAACATTACATATGGCTTCAATGAATTTCAGACAAATCTGATGTTTTGCTAATGGTTTTTCTTTCAAAAACAGGAGCACATCTAAGGGACCGAAATCTTTTGAACGATAAATTAAGGGGTCGAAATGTCTTAACGGTTCATCCAATGTCAGTACGAATAAACCTTTTATAATGAATATGACGTAAACAGCCTGTGACCACATTCTCTGAGAAAAAGTCAACTCATGGCTGAATCCGTATATTGTGGCTGTTAGAGGAACTTACCTGGACACGACAAGAGGAAGGATAAGCATCTTCAACATCCTCATCAGCAATTCTCCTGGGAACTGGAAGTACTTCACTTCCTGTGGCAGGACGGAATCAAAAAAAAGAAGTCAGGATATTCTCTCACAGGCAGTCGCACACAGGTGCTCAGATCACTCACAGTCTATTCAAACTTAGACCTGTGCTGTGAATTTACAGTATATATTTTTATATGCTCTATGATTTCAACAATATTGTCTTTGAAGTCCAATTGTTCAGTGATGTTCTCAGCAATTTATTGCCAAGCTAATTCTAATGTTTGGCAAGGGATGTGTCTGTGAATTGATACTTAGGAGCCAAAACATTATGACCTTAGATGAAGCAAATAACGCTAACAAGGGCACATGTCAAGATCCGGGAAGATTTGATGGTATGCGAACAAAAGGAAACTTGTTGGATGCAGGGGAAAAGACGAGGCGGCTATGACAAGGACCAAATTGTGACGACCAGACAACTGGGTCAGAGCATCTTTAAAACGTCAAGGTTTGGTCAGCGGACGTAGATAAAAGTTTAAATTAAATTTTGTGTGTAGAGAAAAAATAGTGACGGGAGAGATGGAGAGGGAAACGAAAAGGGTACATGACGACAACCGCTAAAGAGCTTTTCTGCATTAGGACGAGATAGCTTAGTTTGCAGTTTGAAAGCTGGATCAGCGCCTGCGTTTGGTCGGCGCACGAGAGGAGGTTTTGAGTGTACATATATCCACAACTCAACTCCATTCAACACGAGCGGCCTTCTCCCTCCCTGGGTATGTGGAGACCTGGGGACTGTGTCTTCCTGGATATGCCTCAACCAGGGCAGCACATTTTGGATATGGGATATCCTCTCGAATCTAGTTTGATTACGTCCAATTCCTTTCATTCAGGTTGCGGTTCCTGTTTATCCACTCTACACCAGGCGACCTACTAAAAAGGTCCAGTTCCAACAGTTGTAGGCGCTTTTGATGGTGGACAGCCATCGTGGCCCCTGTCAAAGTCGCTCGGGTCTTTTTTCTGCCCATTTCGCCAGCCTCCAGCACGTTGACTACGTGAACAAATTGTTCACTGCCCTAATCTAATCAACCCAGACCTTGAAATGTGTCCTTGTTAGGTGATGATCAATTCTTCACAAATACCCTGGATCGCATATCGCCCCCCAAAAAAAGAATAATAGCCAAAATACGATCTAATATCTAATATCGTTCTTAGTGTCAGAGATAATAAAGTGATATCGAGCCAATGACTGAAATACCAAATGCAGATAGCCACCTTAATTCAGAAGCATTGCAAAGAATAACAATTCCAGATTCGACAAATGACTAAAGCCTACTCTAATTACAAGGCTTACAGCAATCTCACTTTTCTTAAATATTGACTATTAGTTAATGTAGACACATAGACTAGAGAAGAGCATTTGATTGATTGAACGATAATCCTCTATTGTCAGTGACGTCCTAGCCTCCAGCTAAATGTGGGTTCTCTGTCCACAATATGACGGACCTTTAGTGCCAGGGGAGGAGGGGACCAAAATCCCTGGGCTTTGATGGATAAAGGAAGTTAACCTTTTCCATGAGGTAACTGTCGTATAAAGCATATGTCACTCTGGCATCATTGAGTTACCGAACATACGTTGTGAATAGTTGGACATGGGCTTGTTTTTGAGTATTTTCAAATAATGTGTAGTATTTCTTTTCGAGCAACAGAAACTGATGTACACTGTGTTTTTGGACAAGGCAACCACACACTTCAATAGCCTGTTTTTGTATTTTTGCTTTGTGTGAAACTGTCTCTCTCTGTGGCTAAGCAAATATATTCTACTATTTATTTTGTGTTTTTAATGTTGGGAGCTCTAAATCCATGCAGAATAAATCTGTATTATATGTTTGGATAGTCCTAAACCTTTTGACTGGTGGACGTGTTAGCGACGTATTAGCTACAAGCAGGTACTGTATTAGCTACAAGCAGGTATTAGCTACAATCAGGTAATGTATTAGCTACAAGCAGGTACTGTATTAGCTACAAGCAAGTACCGGTACTTTATTAGCTACAAGCAGGTACATGTATTAGCAACAAGCAAGTACCGCTACTTTATTAGCTACATGCAGGTACTGCATTAGCTACAAACAGGTACATGTATTAGCTACAAGCAGGTACATGTATTAGCTACAAGCAGGTACATGTATTAGCTACAAGCAGGTACTGTATTAGCTACAAGCAAGTACCGGTACTTTATTAGCTACAAGCAGGTACATGTATTAGCTACAAGCAGCTCTCTGGCTCTCCGAGACTAATTTAGAAGGGTACTCTCAATCAATCTGGCGGGTTTTACTAAACCCATAAGGGGTGGCAACAACATCACTGACTCTTAACGTTGGACATCCCCAGGGGTGAGTCCTCAGCCCCATGCTTTACTCCTTTCAACCCATAGAAAACATTATTTTCTACTAGTATTTTCTAGCTTGGACTAGCTTTTCACAGCAAAAAATATATTCTCAAAGACAGTTCTCAAATAGCCTGGGAAAAAAGATGAATATTATGGACTGAATGGTTTCTGTCAGTGACCCAGTGATCTTATCAAAGGTCAGAGTAAATGTTTCAGTAATGCTGTCCATTCAACCTGGGTTGGCCAATTAACCCACTCACCATGTCACACCTTCTAGTCTGAGTGACATCATTATTTAAGATCCCCACGATGGTACTGCCACTTGATTCTCAATCAAACCCATCGGTTTCAAACAAAATATTGATGTAATGTCTCCATGACACTTGGTCAAACTGTGGAATAATGAGGGAATATCGAGCTCGGTCGAATCCACAAGGTGAGAACAAGTGGGACCACAAACTGATTTCACACATCTGGAGTGCACATTATAGCAACACTTTATCAAGTTCATATAGGGGTAAACGAAAGGCCTTATAGGCGTATCTTCAATCAATCGACCGGGGGGATAATTAGGGATTAGTGAATGGGCACAGAGTGCGACCATTACGGCTGATTACTGACCTGTTCTGTGAGCCGTTTAGTCCGCAGGAAGAAGCCAATCAGGCACCCAATGACCACAGCCAACACGGACAGGATGAGGAGTCCGTTCTGCTTACACACCCCCTTCACCCTCACCCACACGGCATCCAGAGCCACAGCCATAACGAATCCCTAGTCTGTTCCGGTCCACGCCGTGCCCGCAGAAAACCATAGACGCGCGGACATAATCCGGTGGACAGGCCGGCGCGCAACAGAGACAGGAAAGAGGATAGAAAAGACGACCGGGATCGGGAATGGCCGTGATGGACTACGGTTCTGTCGGGCTCCAGGGTTAAAGATGCGTTTGCGCCCTCCAAAAACTGGCGTCCCTCTGTCGTGTCTGCGTGGCGCAGTGTGCTGGGGATGAACAACACACATACCGGGACACCCCCCACCCCTCCCTAATGCTTCACCCATCCCGTCGGACCAAACCACCCTTCCCGTCTCTCGACGCGTGACAGATGGCTTTATTGTCCTGGGGGTTACGGCTGCTGGCCATCCTATTAGAAAGACACTGTATATTAAAAAGAGGCCGGGCTGGATTAAAGAACAGGAGGAGGGTTTCAGCTGAGAGTTTATCACATGAGATCATTGCTGGCATCCTATTAGTTTTTTTTCAATTGAGCTAATGGAGGAGAAGAAAGGAAAAGCCCAATTGAAGCCATGCAGCTCTCTTCTAAAGTAGATTAATCAATGAAAATCCTGTGTATGACTACAGGTGCATTATAGAGAGGATTTCGAAACCATGTCCTTTGAAACTGATACTGTTGTACTAGACAATTCTACCCACTTCACATCTGTCCACTAAGCCAAATAACAAGCGTAGTAGGACGTTTTCATTGACAACTAAGCTTTGAATGTGTCACATATTGGCGAGGAGCATAATGTATTCAATGATTAACTCATTGGATTTATTTGACCTCTGGAGGGCAAAAAAGGCCAGTAAAACACCAGTAAATGCCAGTAAATGATGCAAGGACATGCTCATCTACCCATAGATCACCAAATGTCCCCAAATATAGCTTCAAAACCTCTGCATTTATTCATGTTGTCTATATCAGCTATTTCCTACTCCCGCTGGTGTTACACACCCTCACATGGCGTGCGGTGGGGCTTTTCAATTCATAATGTTTTCCTGTAATGTATGCTTAACATGACATTGGGAGCTCATGGGAGCAGCCCAGAAATTGGGATTATGACCAAGAGAGAGCGAGAAAGAGACAGAGAGACAGACTTAGAGACAGAGAGAAAAGAGACTGACAGAGAGAGAGAGAGAGAGAGACAGAGAGAGACAGAGAGAGACAGAGAGACAGAGAGAGACAGAGAGAGAGACAGAGAGAGACAGAGGGACAGAGAGAGACAGAGAGAGAGAGAGACAGAGAGAGAAACAATTGGTTGGATGATCATCAAACACACACTGATTGTGAACAACCAGAGATGTGGACATAGAGTTTTTACATTTCGCCAGATACAACATATTTGGTTCTTGCAGAATCTGCCCCATCTGTTTTATCAGGCAAATGGGCTGAATCTTATTTCAGAACGTGGTTCTCCAAAGACAAAATGCCTCCGCTATACCTGACTTGGGGTCAGGTGACACAAGTTTTCACATGTCTTTTGTGTTTTCCTCTGGTGAGTCTAGAATTTTTAGCAATGTGTGGACGACGGGAAGATTGGGTGAAGATGCACCCAGTAGAGATGTCCTAATCTGTAAAACATGTTTTCACAGAAGACTAGTGAATAAAGAGTGATTTCTGAGAGGGTAAAAATGTATTTTTAGATAACACTCTGGTGTCACTCTTGACGTCAGCGCGGAGCGTGATGAGAGGATATTTGGGATAC
>JAHKKI010000073.1:0-22817 GCA_029465975.1 Dallia pectoralis | reverse complement strand
AGGCAACAGGGGGTACTCACTGGCAGGCGATGGCGTGCTGTATCCACTGAGGGCAAGCCAGGCAGGGGCGGGGGGGACAGCCCACCCAGCATGGGGGAAGAAGTAGGAGTAGTGGGGCATCGGAAACCGTTGAAGGTGGGGGCCTGGGACAGGGTTGCCCTTCCCAGCCATTTTGTCTCAATCCCACTGCCACCGATGATGAAACCCAATACAACAAAACTGTGGCAACACAGGACCCGGAATGGAGTCCGAGTGGGTTACAGATTGGTTTGAGACCCCATGCAGGCGATGGGTGCGTGTGGGTATTCAGCTGAATAAGGAAGCTTTGGAGTTGTGGTATTCTCCCAAATGTCCGCCTGTTAACTCCAGGTGGTGGTTACAAACAGGGTTATGAAGCTTCACGTGTGGTTGATAATGAGTGTTCCACTGTGAGTCAGTTCCAGAGATGGGAATGTGTGGAGACATGGCGTCTGTAGATTTATCCTCTCTGGTTATGCTGCAAGTCTTCAGAGAGCTTCAACTTCACCATCCCTCAATCTTCACCTACAGAGGAATAAAAAAGGAGAGAAGTTACCATCCTGTTCAGAACAGTGTGACAGCACAAACACATTTTAAAGCATAACACATAAGTTCTCACATAATGTCTGCGGAAAAAAAAAAGATTTAAAGGTCAATGGCAGCAGAGAGAATGAAAGAGTTCATTATATACAATAGATTCAATGTTATCCCATTTACAATGTTGGAGAAAACAATGCAGCTCTTTGATGTTAATTACTGGAAATGTCTCAGCTGAAATAACCTGGAAACTAGATATGAAATGGTACGAAAACATCAATTTCAGCGAAATTATCATATGAAGCATTAAAAGCATGCGTGGGTATGGGAATTCTCTAGAATAAACACTCATTATTAAGGCAGGGGGTAAACACTGGGAAGGTCACTGAGAATTTTTTTTTAAACATGAAACAAAAATCCAACATCACTAATTATGACTTTTGTTTGTCCCTGAGGTTTTCTGTAGTTATATTAAACACATGGGGATTCAGTGGCAGTGTTTATGCGCATGCCAAGATGTCGAAGGCAGAAGGTACAAAGACACACACATACAGCAAACAAATCGGTTTTAGTATTTTAGTAGTTCTGGCCTTTTTGCCTTAAATCAAATATTCTGTATTGCTTTATTTTGTATTAATTTTTGTATACATTTTTGTACTTTTCATATTTAAAATAACATCCTAATGTCCATAAAAACGCTTAAACCACAACAGAAAACCACCTTCAAGGTTTGGGTGGAAATAATGTATAATCTAAAATCAATGAAACTTTTTGTTTCATGTCTGGTCATATTTTTGTAGATGTTTCTGGCTTAAAATACTGACGACAAAGTTTGCAAATAAATTGCTACAATTTGTATTTTTTCAACAGGCTGTTATCCTCGGCATCATCGCTAACGGCAAATAGAACATGGTAGATGAGCAGGCACACATGGCCTGGTTTGGAGCGCTCTAAATAAAAAATAAAAACAGTGATGAAAGACGGTGCTGAAAAGCAGTGGTTCAAACCCACGCTGTATCAGACTCCTGGAACACACCCCAGGCTAGACCTGATAAGAGCTTCATATGAAGATACATATCGCCTTTCTTCATAAAATGTCAGGCAAGTGAGTGCATTCGCTAATAAGTCCAACACATTTAGTTGCTTACGAAATGTTAAATTTGGAAATTGAATACACCACAAACCTGTAAGAGCAGGTTTGAAAACACATTCACAACGCTTGTGTCTCAGCAGACATCAAGTAAAGTCAAGGAAAGCCATTGTTCCCGCAAAAAGAACAACAACATCCATTCCCCTCGCATGAGGTACTATAGTACACACAGTTAGGTACTATGGGTAAACACAGCGAGGTACTATAGTACACACAGTGAGGTACTATGGGTACACACAGTGAGGTACTATGGGTACACACAGTTAGGTACTATGGGTACACACAGTGAGGTACTATGGGTACACACAGTTAGGTACTATGGGTACACACAGTGAGGTACTATGGGTACACACAGTTAGGTACTATGGGTACACACAGTTAGGTACTATGGGTAAACACAGTGAGGTACTATGGGTACACACAGTTAGGTACTATGGGTACACACAGTGAGGTACTATGGGTACACACAGTTAGGTACTATGGGTACACACAGTGAGGGCCTATAGTACACAGTTAGGTACTATGGGTAAACACAGCGAGGCTATTATACACACAGTGAGGTACTATGGGTACACACAGTGAGGTACTATGGGTACACACAGTGAGGTACTATGGGTACACAGTGAGGTACTATGGGCACACACAGTGAGGTACTATGGGTACACACAGTGAGGTACTATGGGCACACACAGTGAGGTACTATAGTACACACAGTTAGGTACTATGGGTAAACACAGCGAGGTACTATAGTACACACAGTGAGGTACTATGGGTACACACAGTGAGGTACTATGGGTACACACAGTGAGGTACTATGGGTACACACAGTGAGGTACTATGGGCACACACAGTGAGGTACTATGGGTACACACAGTGAGGTACTATGGGCACACACAGTGAGGTACTATGGGTACACACAGTGAGGTACTATGGGTACACATCGTGAGGTACTATGGGTACACACAGTGAGGTACTATGGGCACACACAGTGAGGTACTATGGGTACACACAGTGAGGTACTATGGGCACACACAGTGAGGTACTATGGGTACACACAGTGAGGTACTATGGGTACACATCGTGAGGTACTATAGTACACACAGTGAGGTACTATAGTACACACAGTGAGGTACTATGGGTACACATCGTGAGGTACTATAGTACACACAGTGAGGTACTATAGTACACACAGTGAGGTACTATGGGTACACACAGTGAGGTACTATAGTACACACAGTGAGGTACTATGGGTACACATCGTGAGGTACTATAGTACACACAGTGAGGTACTATAGTACACACAGTGAGGTACTATGGGTACACACAGTGAGGTACTATGGTACACACAGTGAGGTACTATAGTACACACAGTGAGGTACTATGGGTACACAGTGAGGTACTATAGTACACACAGTGAGGTACTATGGGTACACATCGTGAGGTACTATAGTACACACAGTGAGGTACTATAGTACACACAGTGAGGTACTATGGGTACACACAGTGAGGTACTATGGGTACACACAGTGAGGTACTATGGGTACACATAGTGAGGTACTATGGGTACACATAGTGAGGTACTATGGGTACATACAGTGAGGTACTATGGGCACACACAGTGAGGTACTATGGGCACACACAATGAGGTACTATAGTACACATAGTGAGGTACTATAGCACATATAGTGAGGTACTATAGCACATATAGTGAGGTACTATGGGGACACATAGTGAGGTACTATAGTACATACAGTGAGGTGCTATATACATATAGTGGGAGGTACTATAGCACACATAGTGAGGTACTATAGCACACATAGTGAGGTACTATAGCACACACATAGTGAGGTACTACAGTACATACAGTGAGGTACTATGGGCACACATAGTGAGGTACTATAGCACACATAGTGAGGTGCTATAGTACATACAGTGAGGTACTATGGGCACACACAGTGAGGTACTATGGGCACACACAGTGAGGTACTATGGGCACACACAATGAGGTACTATAGTACACATAGTGAGGTACTATAGCACATATAGTGAGGTACTATAGCACATATAGTGAGGTACTATGGGGACACATAGTGAGGTACTATAGTACATACAGTGAGGTACTATAGCACATATAGTGAGGTACTATAGCACACATAGTGAGGTACTATAGCACACATAGTGAGGTACTACAGTACATACAGTGAGGTACTATGGGCACACATAGTGAGGTACTATAAGCACACATAGTGAGGTGCTATAGTACATACAGTGAGGTACTATAGCACACATAGTGAGGTACTATGGGCACACATAGTGAGGTACTAGGCACACATAGTGAGGTACTATAGTACATACAGTGAGGTACTATGGGCACACATAGTGAGGTACTAGTACATACAGTGAGGGTACAATGGGCACACATAGTGAGGTACTATAGCACACATAGTGAGGTACTATAGCACACATAGTGAGGCAAATTATAGTACATACAGTGAGGTACTATGGGCAGACATAGTGAGGTACTATAGCACACATAGTGAGGTACTATAGTACATACAGTGAGGTACTATAGGCACAAATGGTGAGGTACTATAGCACACATAGTGAGGTACTATAACACACATAGTGAGGTACTATAGTACATACAGTGAGGTACTATGGGCACATAGTGAGGGTACTATAGCACACATAGTGAGGTACTATAAGGCACACATAGTGAGGTACTATGGGCACACATAGTGATATACTATAGTACATACAGTGAGGTACTATAGCACACATAGTGAGGTACTATAGTACATACAGTGAGGTACTATGGGCACACATAGTGAGGTACTATAGCACACATAGTGAGGTACTATAGTACATACAGTGAGGTACAATGGGCACACATAATGAGGTACTATAGTACATACAGTGAGGTACAATGGGCACACATAATGAGGTACTATAGCACCCATAGTGAGGTACTATAGCACACATAGTGAGGTACTATAGTACATACAGTGAGGTACTATGGGCACACATAGTGAGGTACTATAGCACACATAGTGAGGGTACTATAGTACATACAGTGAGGTACTATAGCACACATAGTGAGGTACTATAGCACACATCTAGCTACAGCCTGTCCATAATTCATAGAGGCAGTTTGATCACATTTGTATGACTTCATACCTGGAGCTGAGTGACCCTGCTCGGAGTCGGAGCCAGTAACTCACACTGAGGGCCGGCACGAAACCTTGACAACTGATTCACACAACACCTCAGCGCTCCATTTTCCCGGGGCGAGAAACGGGTGGTGTTCGGTAAAAAACAACACCCAAAGAGACCTTTTCTCACTAAATCACTCGCAACAAAACCGTCTTAAAGTGTTCATTTAAGCATTTGCCTGAGTTTCTGTGTGTGTGTGTGAGTCTCCCAGACATGCTCAGTGAGGTAAAATGCCTCATCGGGCTGAGAAACATGGCTTTACAGGCTCTGGCCTTCTATTAACTGCCTTATTTTTATTGATCAGGGCCAAAGAGCTCTCAAATCACTGTCATACGGCCGTCCAGCCGGACATACACAAATACCTCACGGGTGTAGATACACGCACAGATTAACACAGTGCAACACACATACAAGCGCTCTCTGTCTAGTAAAACCGGAGGGGCATGGAATGAAGCTGTTTGAATTAACTAAAAAGCTTGAACAATATTGCTAAAAGCCCAAGGCAGCTAGTCGCCCTGTCACTTGTAAAGGGTCCCTATAGGACCACAACCTGTTAACTGTAATTCATGAATCCCACCACTAAGCCAGACGCCAGCCTCTGTGTCAAATCTGGGACGGACATTTTGGAACATGAGGTACGCAACCTCAGTACAACAGAGCCATTGTACAGAGGAAGAGTACAGCTAAAGCCTGGAAAACCGTGGCAGCTAAAGGTTGCTAATCAACAAGGTGCTACTGCGAACAGAAGTCGGGTAAAGGTTTCTGGTACGGCCTCTGGTACGGGCCTCTGGCACGGCCTCTGGTACGGGCCTCTGGTACGGGCCTCCTGGTGCGGGCCTCTGGTACGGGCCTCTGGTACGGGCCTCTGGTACGGGCCTCTGGTACGGGCCTCTGGTATGGCATAGGAGGCAGCACAGGGGGCGGGCAACATTGTACGGGTAGATGGAGGCAGGAGTGGAGCCGGACTCAGACTGGTGAGCCGACAAACAATTGGTGAGCAAATGTTACTCAGAAATACTGTCATACACTGATGTATACTCAGAAATACTGTCATACACTGATGTATACTCAGAAATACTGAATAATTTTGCACGCCCAATTTTCCAGTTTTTAACTTGTTAAAAAGGTTTGAAATATCCAATAAATTTCGTTCCACTTCATGATTGTGTCCCACTTGTTGTGGATTCTTCACCAGAAAATACAGTTGTATATCTTCATGTTTGAAGCCTGAAATGTGGCAAAAGGTCGAAAAGTTCAAGGGGGCCGAATACTTTTGCAAGGCACTGTACATCCATTATGTTTACACACACCACACACACCACACACACCACACACAACACACACACACACACACACACACACACACACACACACACGGCTAGATGTCGGGGCACTGGGACCTTCAATAACGAACTCTTCTCCAAGCGCCTCTATCTAATAAGATGACCTCCTATTGTCAGCCATGTATCCATCGGCCCCATATAACCCCATTCCAAAACAGCGGACATTAATATACACTTCGCTCCCTGTTTGCAGCTATAACGGCTGCCTGTCTTCTAGGCTTTCCACAAGATATTCCACTCTGAACTTTGGAGCCCATTCAGCCAAAAGATCATTTGTGAAGTTAGGCACTGATGTTGGACATGAAGGCCTGGCTGGCAATGGCCGTTTCAATTAAGGCCAACGTTGTTTTACAGGGGTTAAGGTCAGGGCTCTGTGCAGGCCATCCCAAAACTGAGAATAATCTTATTTCGGAATAAACCGCAAGACTAAAAACCTTACGCCACTGCGTGACGCAAACAAACACACGTGAGAAACAAACACCTTGTTGAAGTTAGTTAAACTGTGAAAAAAGTGTGGACATGGTTCGGTTTTTAAAACAACAGAGACCGAAAAAAAAAAAACATTATTTGCCAAAATATGCAAGGGTCTGTGGTGGCAAAGGGGGAAACATACAACCTTTATAGCCACCTAAAAAGTAGCTACATCGTCGAGTATACTGAAAGTACTAAAAGCGCATAACTCCGGTGCCATCCCTACGACATCAAAGTACAAAGTACACTAGTGGAGTACCGTTTAAAAAGAAAAGCAGAAGATGGCGCGATATTACGGATTCAATTACTCTACACATCGCTAAGGACATGGTCCCTGTTCACACAGTGGAAAAGGAGGGATTTAAACGAATGGTAAAAACTTTGGTTCCCAGGTATGTACTACCTAGCCGACGATAATTTAGCGAGACAGCCTTGCTAAATAAGTACACTGAATGCTGTGAAACAGTGAAAAGGGAGATTCAAAATGTGACACACTTTTCAGGAGTTAGCCTAGTTCAATGACAGTGGGACACTTTTGTTATTCATAAACCCTAAGCCTTTATTTGAAGCTCTGATCTTGTCCCAATTTACTTGAATATTAACATTATTTTGTTATTCTATTTGGTGGTGGTTGCTGTGGCACCATAGCAGTGGGTGGTGGTTGCTGCGGCACTATATAGCCGTGGGTTTTTCCCCCAAGGTCCACCATGAACACCCCGTAGCTCCCTCCCAAAAACTTTTTGGGAAAGCGTCCGGGTGCCCTCTTGCCTTTTCTTGGAACAACCGCTGACCCGTTGTAATCGGCCCTGATAGCCGCATCGGTGGTTCGTATCTGAAAAGAGCGGAGACGCCTATACACTTGTTGTGGCGTCTCCGGCATAAGCCAGTCCCACTGCTCCGTGGGGCGATGGTGGGAGATATTCTCCTGGAAACCACACGACTTCTGAAACAATGTCCTATGGACTGACAAGATCGAAATGGAGATGTTTAGCCATAATACATGGTGCCACGTTTGGCCGGGGGAAAAATCAGCACAAACACCTCATACCAGCTGTCAAGCACAGAATGGCAACATAATGGCTGAAAAATACAAGAATCAAGGTGTTACTTTAAGTTATAGCTGCGATTGGATTATAGTAGGGACTTGAATTGGCCAATCCAAAAGACAAATATTATTTCCCTAATCCGTTCTTTCGTAAATGATCTTGAATACCTTGGGGCGTCGGCCTGTTCTTACCTTTAGCTTCTTCAGTGATTTCCTGACGTTCTGTTCAGGAATCTCTTGCAGTCTACCTGGTTCAGAAAATGAAAAGCAGTCACAGATAATATCCTCCACCTTACTTGAATGTTGGGAATTGTTGTTTGGCAGTGTTGTGTTTTTTCGCCAAAGGATGTTTTTATTGTGACCAAGGGGTCATTGGTGAACTTAAAATAGAGTACCACTCTTTCCCAAAAGCCCAGATACCTTCAGGTTTAATCCAGGTGGTTTCTAGTAAAGTTCAGACAGGCAGGCCTTCCATTTTCCAACAACCCTTGTTTAGATTCAGTGCTCTTATTTATTGTTGCGGCATGCGCGAGACCTGATGCTGTTTGGGTTGGCATTTACCTGATTTATTATTTTCTTGTGGCTCTCGGGGATATTTTGGAAGGGAGTCCACTTGTAGGGCGAGCGGCTGTCATGTTACATATTCTCCTCTGTAAATGATTCGCCTCACAGTGGACTTTATGGAGCACACATCACTAACATGGTTGTATAACCTTTCCCAGACTGATGCGTTGTCACGACCTCTCTCGCTAATGTACTCTGACATCTTCTGTCTTCTGCATAGCTTGATGTGCATTAACCTGTAAAGTTAACACCAAACTGACCAGCCTGCTAAAAATCTTTCCCAAAGTTCCCTCCTTTGATTGGTTAATTTGGTACCAAATTATCGCTCTACCTGATTCTACATACCTACTTGATTTAACCAATGCAACCTGAGCATCACTCATTTTGGCATATTCTTTTTTTCTACAATATCCTGTCTTACTATGGGAAATAGGTAATCGGTTATGTCAGATAACAATGAATGTTTCTTGATTAAATAACATTTATTGGTGAACACCAAAGCAATCTGTTATTGTGTAAAGGGGTTCAAACACTTTCAAGCAGCATTATTTGTATTTAAACACAGGTTTCAGGGGGATTCTAGAAATGGTTGTAAATTCCATAGCAAAATATGCAATGACAGTAAACTCTGTTTACAATATACAGTACCACCAAACAGTGCATGCTTTACACATCGTTATATTCATTTTTCCATACAAAACCGCATCTATTTGCATAACCTTTGAATGGCAAGGTCAGTGTTCACTAAATTAGTGTGGTAGATACTCACGTTGTGCTTTGTCTTTTCTCTCGCCCTTTGTTTAGATCAATGGCATTAATGTTGACAATTGTACTCATGAAGAAGTTGTAAGTATAAGTAAATCAGTTACCGTAAAGATACTGTCACATGTAGTCTTTCCCAGACTTAAAATAAACATCAGTTTCCCGTGAGCCCAGAGCTAAGGCATGCTTTTTCAAGCGAGAGGAGTTCTGTCATTTCATACAGGAGACTAATTTGGTTTGTTTTGTTTTCTAGTCTGGACTGTGACAAATCGATAAGGAGTCGATTCATCACACAAAGGCTGTGCAGAAATTGAGCTCCCAGTTTAAAAGAGCTATGATTCATCTGCTTCCAACACCCCCCCACACACACACACACACACCCATTTCTCTCTACCCTTCACCTGTTCTATACCTCTAAACCTCGGCCCCTCTCTCTACCTATCTTACGCTCTCTACCTTTCTACATGTCGCTCTCTCCCTCTCTATCTTTACCTCTCTCTACTTCTCCCCCATTCTCTACCTCTCTCTACTTCTCCCCATTCTCTACCTCTCTCTACTTCTCCCCCATTCTCCACCTCTCTCTACTTCTCCCCATTCTCTACCTCTCTCTACTTCTCCCCCATTCTCCACCTCTCTCTACTTCTCCCCCATTCTCTAGCTCTCTCTACTTCTCCCCCATTCTCTACCACTACATATCCCTCTGTACCTCTATAGCTCTCTCCTCTCTAGTGCTATCACTCCTCTCTTCTACCTTTAGCCCTTTTGTCTACTTTCACCTCTCCCCATCTCTCTCTCCCCCCTCCCCATCTCTCCCCTCTCCACCTCTCTATCCCCCTCCCCATCTCTCTCCCCAACTCCCCCATCTCTCTCCCACTCTCTATCTCTCTCCCATCTCTCTCCCCCCCCCTCTCTCTCTCTCCCCCTCTCCATCTCTCTCCCATCTCTCTCCTCCCCATCTCTCTCTCTCCCTCACCATCTCTCTCCCTCGCCATCTCTCTCCCTCGCCATCTCTCTCCCTCGCCAGCTCTCTCTCTCCCCCTCCCCATCTCTCTCCCCAACTCCCCATCTCTCTCTCCCCCCTCTCAATCTCTCTCCCATCTCTCTCCCAACTCCCCATCTCTCTCTCCCCTCTCCATCTCTCTCCCATCTCTCTCCCCAACTCCCCATCTCTCTCCCCCTCTCCATCTCTCTCCCATCTCTCCCCTCTCCCCATCTCTATCTCCCCTCCATCATCTCTCTCTACGACTCGTACATCTCTCTAAACTCTCTGCCTATCTCACTCTATTTGTGTACTGTAGCTCCAAACAGCTGTTATGTGCTATTCACATCCAGAATGTCAGAGATATCATGAGAAATGTCACCTCGGGAAAACATAAAGCGCTTTAAGGCGAGCTGTCTCAATAGTTGCAGGCTATAGCAACAAAAGTAGCAACTGATGTGGTTGGGAAGTAGTAAAATGTATTGAGTAGTATCAGTGTTATATTGTTTGTGTATTTTTAGACTGGCATAAAAATACGCATTGGCCTTTGCACATTTGTAGACATACTACAAAAAATATATGTCTTGACTTAGGACAGAGTTGTCATAACAATTCTGAAAGGGTTGTTTGATCTCAGACATTGAAAAGGTAATTACTACATTGTTAGCCTGGATTTCTGCTAGCCTCTCAAAAGAAAATGAAAGGCTATATTTGACTAGTGCATGTGATTTCTGAAGTGACATGTGTTTTTAGACCGGGCTAAACTGATGATTGCATATTCTGCGCTTAGCTCAAGTGTTGCAAACATGTCAGCCTGAGTGTTGTACCGTTTTGTGCACTTGTTGCTTTCTGTTCCATTGATCTGTAATGATCAGCTGTCATACAGTCGTCCTGCCCGTCCTCTCTTCTCTCTTATGCTCTATTCTCCCAGTCCGCCTGTCTGTCCGCCTGTCTGTCCGCCTGTCTGTCCGCTTGTCTGTCCGCTTGTCTGTCCGCCTGTCTGTCCGCCTGTCTGTCCGCTTGTCTGTCCGCTTGTCTGTCCGCCTGTCTGTCCGCCTGTCTGTCCGCCTGTCTGTTCGCTTGTCTGTCCGCCTTTCTGTCTGCCTGTCTGTCTGTCCGCCTGTCTGTTCGCTTGTCTGTCCGCCTTTCTGTCTGCCTGTCTGTCTGTCCGCCTGTCTGTCCGCCTGTCTGTCCGCCTGTCTGTCTGCCTGTTTGTCCGCCTGTCTGTCCGCCTGTCGGTCCGCCTGTCGGTCCACCTGTCTGTCCACCTGTCTGTCTGCCTGTCTGTCCAACTGTCTGTCCGCCTGTCTGTCCGCCTTTCTGTCTGCCTGTCTGTCCACCTGTCTGTCCAACTGTCTGTCCGCCTGTCTGTCCACCTCTATTGCTCTTATCATCTCTGTCTCGGTCCCATTGTTTTAATCTTTCTTTAATTCTGTCTTTCTTTCTCCTTCTCTCTTTCTCCTTCTCTCTTTCTCCTTCTCTCTTTCTCCTTCTCTCTTTCTCCTTCTCTCTTTCTCCTTCTCTCTTTCTCCTCCTCTCTCTTTCTCCTTCTCTCTTTCTCCTTCTCTTTTCTCCTCCTCTCTCTTTCTCCTTCTCTCTTTCTCCTTCTCTCTTTCTCCTTCTCTCTTTCTCCTTCTCTCTTTTCTCCTTCTCTCTTTCTCCTTCTCTCTTGCTCCTTCTCTCTTGCTCCTTCTCTCTTGCTCCTTCTCTCTTGCTCCTTCTCTCTTTCTCCTTCTCTCTTGCTCCTTCTCTCTTTCTCCTTCTCTCTTTCTCCTTCTCTCTTTCTCCTTCTCTCTTTCTCCTTCTCTCTTTCTCCATCTCTCTTTCTCCTTCTCTCTTTCTCCTTCTCTCTTGCTCCTCCCCTGGCAGGTTAATCTTCTGCGGTCTGCTGGGAATGAAGTCAGCATCACTGTTCAGTACTTCCGAGAAGTTCCGTCTTTTTTAAAGCTGCCATTGGGTGAGGGTTTTTGGAGTGGAATGACTGGAACTGGCCCCGCCGTTGTGTCAGCCCTGTCACATTCTGCACTGTGACTAAATTCAAAACGGCGAGAGGAAAAACAATGGTGATCGTTTGACTGCCACCCTGTCATTTAAGACTCAGCTCACGAACCGATGGCCCGCTAATAAGCACTGCTTTGTCCTGATTGGCACCCAATTTCACTGAGGGCTTCTGTATTCTGTTGCGGAATAACAAACACAACAGCTGGGGCTTCAGTGCCAACCTAATATCATATCAAAGACCTGCATTTGCCTCTCTTGGCCCCCCGACTAGCCTTCAGTTTGCTACAGACCGGAGACTGAATGTCAGGCAATAGACTGATAAACAGACTTGTGTTCACCAGATGTCTAAATGTGAAGCATCCCTTTGGAATCCGCAGTCCCCACGTCCGGTCCCTGGGAGGTTACGGAGAGAGATGCATCAGACCAGGCCTCATGAATATGCTGTCCTCAATTAACTGCAGTTTTGTCTTCTCAAAATTGAAATATGTTCCGATTAAAGCGGGTAACAGCTTCTTGTATTTTATGAGTCCAGGGACGGCAAGTGAGTTTCTGTACCCAGTTTAGTCGGTTGTTAAATGCACCAAAAGGATGTTCCCTGTTTCGCTTGTCACTGCCGACCTCGTAGGTTTTCCAAACTCAGCCTCATTAGCTTCCTGATGAAAAAACGACTGTGTATGGATATTGGGGTGGTTGAACATCGGTTAGCCATCCAATAATGTAGCAGTATAGCTTTGTGCTGATTGGTTTAGATGAGGGTAGGATAACTAAAGCTCCATATTTCTAGCTAAGCTAATGTGGTACACGTGGCAGGCTAGGGATCCAGTGGATTGAAAATCACATACAAGCACAAGACTTCCTTTAGATCGTTTACTGACTGGCCTTGGGATTCTGAGGCCAAACGCACTAGTATTTAACCCTTTAAAAAAACACGACATGTTCTCTCATGCTTTTTTCAGACTCTCCAGGTCCGCCCAGCGGTCAGAGTAGCAGAGAGTCCTCACCACAATTCGACAGTGGCTTACATTTAAATGGAAATTCGAGCAACACGGTAAGTAAATCTTTGTTTTCCTTAAGTTAAGTTTGTTTGTGAGTCCGGTAGCCGGCATTATTGTCATGCTTACATGCACCCTGACAGATATATGAAAAAATGCCAATACCTGATTTGAGGACTTTCTGTGTGGTTTGCACAGAGGTAGGAGACGAGGATGGAAGCTGACAGGTGTAGGGAGGCTCCACTGACAACCCACTGCAGATTAAAACACAGTGCTCGGGAAAAGCATTGTTACCACAATACTAACCCTGACAGTGTGCCAATGAGTGGAGAAGTGGGCAGTCGGAGGTCGTTTTTATTATATTTTTCTTTACAGGCTCCTAGAAACTGGTGTTATAAAAATAGCAATTAATTCTGTAGTTAATTGTAATCATTTCTCTTCAGCCATTTCAAATGTCTTGCCTTTCAAACCTCTTCAAACCTGTCCGACAATGTTTTAAACGAAACAGCAACAGATAAGCCAGCTCTGAGGACATGTTGAGCTCTAAGCAAATGATCAATCTTCATATGCGTAGTCTCGAGCTGTAACTACTGGAAATACAATCACTACGATCTGCATCGTTAGGTGATACAGTAGCTAAGTGGAATGTATAGATTGTTCTATATCCTGAAATGCATTCTCAAGTCACTGAGTCAAATCATTCTAAAATCACTGTTCAGTCAAGCAGGCAATGGCTCTTTGGTTACCTAATGGTTATCTAATGTTAGTATGTAGGTGTTTCTGCTATTATGTAACAAACACCTGGCAATGTTTTGGTGGTTAAACTGTGTGCATCACAGCAGAGACAGATGCAGCTACCCAGAAGGCCACAGTGCACACACTGTATGAGCTTTGTGTCGGCTGCCCTTCAAAGGGCCGACGAGGTTCACATAGTCAAGTGAAGGCAATACCAGTAACGACACCGCAGAAAATGTATGGCATTAAAATGTGCTTTCAATTTCTCCAGCGCGTTGAACTATGAATTGCTTTTTTGGGGGATTGTGAAAATGATACGAGAAACGTAGGAGAGCGTCAAAAGTAGGTTTCAAACTCAGGTGGCCTGGGCCAAGGTTGTCCTATTATTAAACACCTTTAAAAAAGGCACAAATGTGATTTCCCGGTTTTGTTCGGGATAAATCCACACTATGAGATTAAAATAACCCTGGAGTAAATACCGTTTTTGTGTAGGAGCTGTTAAAAAGAAAATGTCTGGAATTTCAGCCTATTCAAGTTATATGATACAGTGCACATACTTCTTTATGGGAATATTTTATTTAGGGAATTATTCCATAAAAACATGACCAACATCACACAAGACTACTGTTTCTCAGATTCTGAGCAGAGATCCTTTAAAATGCCAAGGTTTCCACGGTGAGGTTTCCACGGTGAGGTTTCACGGTGAGGTTTCCGCAGTGAGGTTTCTACTGAGATTTCCACTGTGTGCTTTCTGCAGAGGAGCTTGAAAGTACGTGCATGCATTAGATGTTGGCAGTTCACTTTTCCAGGAAACATCCCTTTTCTCAGACCTGATGTCTCCTTGGTTAAACATCTAGTACATCTGTGGTATACTGGAGTACAGGAAACAGAGTTCAGAGCTACTGAACCATTGCTGTGTTAAATGCATACATGCATATTGACCTGCTTAATTATCTTAATCATTATTCATATAAATACAAGTCACTATGTAATTAGGTAAATGCCGCATATAACTTTAATGAAACGGTAATTAGGTAAATGCAGCATATACCTTTAATGAAACGGTAATTAGGTAAATGCAGCATATACCTTTACTGAAACGGTAATTAGGTAAATGCAGCATATACCTTTACTGAAACGGTAATTAGGTAAATGCCGCATATACCTTTAATGAAACGGTAATTAGGTAAATGCAGCATATACCTTTAATGAAACGGTAATTAGGTAAATGCAGCATATACCTTTACTGAAACGGTAATTAGGTAAATGCAGCATATACCTTTACTGAAACGGTAATTAGGTAAATGCAGCAAATACCTTTGCTGAAACAGTTTTTATTGTCCAAATGCTCGTTGCCTGCAGCATGATATTCCCAGCTAGTGTTTCCCATTCTTTTTTTCACAGGGATTTGAATGTTCCTTTTTTAAAACACCGGAAAGTATTTTTGCCAGAGTGCACATTTCCATGCAAATGGGCTAACTAACGAACCAACGTAAAGCAGAGGCACACAGCAATATCTATTTTATATCTTCTGTGTGGTTGGGACTTGACTGACCTTAAGAAGCATTATGAATAAGTGCCAATGATTTCATTCACAAAATACATCATTACCTCATAGATGTGGATCATGAATATCTATCATTAGCAAGCAGGACCACAGAAGAACCCCTTTTCCAAAGGAAATCTTGACTTGCCTCTGTATGGTCTATTTTCAATTCCAGCAACAGCCTGAGAAGACAAACGTGCAGCACAAAGTGCTGAGCCGCGTAGAGCGCATATTATTTATCGCTGTATTAAAAACAAGCAACACCCATATTTTTTATTTACATTTTTTAATTTGCGGTTTGAGACGTAGCGATGAGCCCAACCCCAACCACAGCTGGGGGAACGAGTTGTAGAAATGTAACCACGTTTGAATGGACAGAGCAGGCGATCGAAGGTGTTTTTTTTTAAATGACATCGTTAACAAAGACGCGTTGCAAGTTTATGAATCGGGTTCTGGTTGAGTATCACAACTGAACTAAGTTCATGAGGGAAGTTATTCAAATTCAGTGGTTATCCTGAATATTATTAATTTAGAAGATAAAAAATGAATGTGTTGTATTTTTCTGTTAACCACTTTTAAATGATTGACGTTTCAGGAGTCATTAATGGCCAGAACGTAGACAAAGGAAGGAAATGATCAGTGTATATAGGTGAAATTTCAGCCTAAACAGGTGGTACGATACAGTACAGAAAACGTGACTAGCATCACAGAAAACTAATGTTTCTCAGATTCTGAGCAGAGATCTTTGAGACATGCTCTGGTTAACATTGTGTATATACACTTGTGTTCCCGCTGTATTTAAAATATGTGCAGGTTTTAGCTGTGGACAAAATATTCTCTGACATATACTTACTTATGGATGAACAACCGCCTCTTACCTAATGTAGCATTATGGAATTCTCTAAAGTAAATTAAGAAGTTGAGAGTGCAGGGGCCTGACAAACACAATTAACTGGGCGGTCTCCTCACTTAAAAAACACCCTCCAGAGGTCAAAGATGTGCATTACTAAAAGCTCCCATTAAGCTTCGACCAACCGTGTACGTCAAATTGGATCGTACATATTTGGGAGAGGGATATTAATGGAGTTTCTATTCATCCGCTTTTTCGGTGCTCTGTGCATTTTGCAATAGTCACGGATCATGTTTTAGTTTTTTTTTTTTTTTTTTTGACCCCCTTTCGGGAAAAACGTAGGTGGCTAAAACTATTGGGAAATAATTGCTTAAAATCTTCTTCTTAATTCAGACTACCCCCCCTCTACACACACACACACACACACACATTTTGGGGTTGTGTGTGCTAGCCTATGGTGATTGTAAACCTCTTAAGCTTTACCCTCCGGCTGTCGTCGACATTGAAGTGATCGACATTCAAGTGATCGACATTCAAGTGATCGACATTCAAGTGATCGACATTCAAGTGATCGACATTCAAGTGATCGACATACAAGTGATCGACATTTAAGTGATCGACTGTTTTCATTCACTGACTCAGGATGGTCCTCCTATCAATTGATTTACTTCCCCTCGAAACAATTACTGTTTGGCCCTTTGATCATCAAATATATTTGGTATTTTGTCACCTCAGAAAAAACTGAATCACTGATAGGGTGACTGATGTGATCAAGAGTGGCTGTGTCGGATTAGACACATTGTCAGATGGTATTTCCTTCCTGGTCATCTCTAGAACTCCTTTGCATGATTCATATTTTAAAAGTCTAGTCGAGTTTAATTACTGCATGGAGTTCTCTAAATAAATTGAGCAAAGGGGACTTGTTTGCTGTGGAAAATGTCCATAAGTTGTAGCCTTTGATTTGCTCTGAGGAGATGAATTAGTTGCTCGTTAATTCTACGTGCTGTGCTAAGAATTTCAAACACCATGTTACAGCAAAGGGACCATTAATTGTGTAGCTCACCAATCACAGATACCGACATGTCCACAAATAACGCACCCAAGTAACAAGGGCATCAATCTTTTTAACGATAGAAAATCAGGTGCTTTTACACTTTGAATGCACAATGATCCAGATGACCGAGCCAGGAAGAGGGCACCCAAATCTTTCTTTATTTTCCACATGTAGGCCCCATCCTCGCCCTCCTCGCCCCCGGCTAATGAACCAATGTACAAGAAACGCTGGCTGGACGCGGTGTCCCTACCTTTGGTGATGGCCCGAGTCTCCAGATACAAGGCTGAAAGGGATAAATTAAGGTAAGCTAATCTTACGTTATGTAATTCACCTCTACGGCACCCCCGGTACGGCCGAGCTCTGCCGTGGGCTCGGCGGGTACTTTTCATTTCAGGTGAAAGGATGTTAAAGCCACTATCTATGCACGGGCATGCCGGGTTTGAAAAGGTCAGAAATGCAGCCAGGCCCCGGACGGTGAACTGTAACACACTGAATTGGTTGTTCTGGAAAGATATACAGTAGACCACATCAAGTGAATGGCAGGAAGTCCCAAGGCATTTCATTCTCATCCCATCCTCGGCTAGTTAACACTGGGAAGTATGAGATATCACTGTTGTCTGGAGATCCTTCTGAGCTTATTTATGTATTCTGAAACAGAATTGGTTGAGGCTCCATTTTCTGTGCGAGGATGAACCTTTGGACGTGTTTCAAAATGCGTTGGTCTACATTCATTCTGCATTGTTCCGCTAACGTCCCTGAGAGACAATACGTTCTGATATCAGAGACTGCAGAGAAAACCCTGCTGTATGTACAGGAGTGTGCAGAAGTCTTAGGTTAAAGCTATTTATCTGGGAGGTATGTGTTTCTTTGCTTTTAAAACCGTATAGCAATAAGGATTGCAAGAATAGTTTCTCTTTGCTGTACAAGGAATTTTATTATAAAATATCTCATGGTTAAAGCACGTACTTGCCAGATGACTCATAACTGGTTTTGTTACTGGTTTCCCCATATGCCTTAAATAATGTACCTGCTACGTAATGTTTATCAACTGTTTCAGTCTTCTTCTGCTTTGTCTTTCTTCAAGTCTCCAGTGTATTGACATTTCACATTGACGTTGTTTCTTTGACATTTATGAAAAGCCATTTCACAATATATAAATTAAATATCAAACTTTCGGGCAACACAATAAACTATTGTTCTTTTGCGATCTGTGAATAATTATTTGTATTTATTTCAATAAATACACACATACTATCGATTCAGTCTATAAAGCACTTTATTCTGATATAAACATCTTTAAAATATGTTCTCAGGACAAACTTTTGCAGAAGGCTGTATTTTTAGAAATGTTTTTAAGAAGCAGAATTTGAAGACAGATCCATGCAAAAACAGAATGGAATTTCAGGAATCCCTGTTGAAAACTTGTCTCACCAAGTTAGAAACCAGTGAATTCCAAAAAGAGCGATAATACTCTCTTTACAATGTCATTTTCACTCTCGATTAATAAAACCCATATTCAACTGACATATTTTACAAAAAAGTAATTCTCTGACGCTCAGCAATAATCTATAAAGGAACTGCTTGAGCATATTAATGCAGATATTCTTATTCAGACTGCTGCATGTTTTGATTACACATATTCCATTTGATGAGTTCAATCAAATCAAGTATGATACATTATTAGTGTTGATGGAGTAGAAAACATGTCTAGTTACTTATTTTGAATTGTGGAGAAGTTATAATTAGAATGCAGAAATATGACACATGACTCTCGTCTGTGAACACAGGACCTTAAATCTTCTTCCTGTATCCTAAAGAAGCCTCATACTTTCTGTTCAAGGACAGGAATTTAAAGTGAGACCACATCCAATAAGGCCTCCGTTTGTGGCAAACTAGTCATTTACTGGCGATTGTAGTGGTGTAACATAATTGAACGTCACTAAACGTTGCTATGAACAACCGCCTTTTACCTAATGTAGCATTATGGAATTTAATCACTCTCTTAATAGTAAATATAATGATTTACTGATATTATTATATTCATTATACAAGAATAACCTCCAAGTGCATGAAAATAAAGGTAAAATTATGAATAATGAAACCAACACACATTAGTCTAGTGTCACGACTGGTGTGGTGGCGTTGCTACACTTCCATTTCGGTGATCCACTTCCGTGTTTTTGTTCTCACTAGCTGTGATTACTTCCTCTTTCACGTGGTCACAGCTGTTTGTTACATGTCACACGTTATTTTAGAGGTGAGTGTTGGTATATTTGGAGTGCTATTGTGGTTGGTGGTATATGTTTATTATAAGACGCGATATGCGCACTGTTTATTTCATTAGCCCAGTTAGCACTTTTTCGCCGTTTACGGTTTGTTTTACTTTTGTTGTATTGAATAAAACCCGCTAAACGGATTATTTGGCTCTGCACCTGGCTTCATCCTGCACTACACCCTACGAGTCTCGTGACAGAATGCGAAGCCAACAAAATAGCCAGCGGAGCCTGATGGTGAGTGGATTCCTCGGGGGGGCAAGCTATAGCGCCCCGAAGGATGAAGCTCACCGTCGCACCACGGAGCAGTGGGACTGGCGTAAGCCGGAGACGCCCGAAGAGGAGTATAGGCGCCTCCGTGCTTACTTCGGTTATGAGCCACCAATGCAGCTATCAGGGCTGAGTACATCGGGTCCGCGGTCCTTCCCGGAGGAAGGCAAGAGGGCACCCCGAAGGCGTCCCAAAAAAGGTTTTGGGGGGGAGCTAAGGAGGTGTTCCGGGAGGACCGCGGAAAGAACACCCACGGTCCTGGTGCTGCATGACCAGCCACCCACTGCTCCTGGGCTGCAGACAGGGGGGGAGAAACCCCTGCAGCTACAGCCACAACCCCCGCCGTGGGAAGACCCTTTTCGGCCACCTACGTCAGGGACAGAAAAACCCCCGGAGGGGTTGGATGAACAGCCCACGGCTGTTATTAGGACGTGGTGGAGGACATGGCTGGACTTCCAGGAGCCTGCGCCCGAGATGGTCGCCACCACGCCTGCGCCTGAGATGGTTGCCGTCACGCCAGCGCCCACGATGGCTCCCGCCGTCACGCCAGCGCTCAAGATGGCTGTTGCTGTCACGCCAGCGCCCAAGATGGCTGCCGTCGTCCCGCCAGCGCTCAAGATGGCTGTTGCCGTCACGCCAGCGCTCAAGATGGCTGCCGTCGTCCCGCCAGCGCTCAAGATGGCTGCCGTCGTCCCTCCAGCGCCCAAGATGGCTGCCGCCGTCTCGCCAGCGTCCACGATGGCTCCCGCCGTCCCGCCAGCGCTCAAGATGGCTGTTGCCGTCACGCCAGCGCTCAAGATGGCTGCCGTCGTCCCGCCAGCGCTCAAGATGGCTGCCGTCGTCCCGCCAGCGCCCAAGATGGCTGCCGCCGTCTCGCCAGCGCTCAAGATGGCTGCCGTCGTCCCGCCAGCGCTCAAGATGGCTGCCGTCGTCCCCGCCAGCGCCCAAGATGGCTGCCGCCGTCTCGCCAGCGTCCACGATGGCTCCCGCCGTCACGCCAGCGCTCAAGATGACTGTTGCCGTCACGCCAGCGCTCAAGATGGTTGCCGTCGTCACGCCAGCGCCGAAGATGGCTGTTGCCGTCACGCCGGCGCTCAAGATGGCGGCCGCATCGCGCCCAAAATGGCTGCCGCATCGCCGCCCACAATGGCTGCCGCATCGCCGCCCACAATGGCTGCCGCATCGCCGCCCACAATGGCTGCCGCATCGCCGCCCACAATGGCTGCCGCATCGCCGCCCACAATGGCTGCCGCATCGCCGCCCCCAATGGCTGCCGCATCGCCGCCCACAATGGCTGCCGCATCGCCGCCCACAATGGCTGCCGCATCGCCGCCCACAATGGCTGCCGCATCGCCGCCCACAATGGCTGCCGCATCGCCGCCCACAATGGCTGCCGCATCGCCGCCACGACTACGCTCACGATGGCCGCCGCCACGACGACGTTCACGATGGCCGCCGCCACGACTACGCTCACGATGGCCGCCGCCACGACTACGCCACGATGGCCGCCGCCACGCTACGCTCACGATGGCCGCCGCCACGACTACGCTCACGATGGCCGCCGCCACGACTACGCTCGCGATGGCCGCCGCCACGACTACGCTCACGATGGCCACCGCCACGACTACGCTCACGATGGCCGCCGCCACGACTACGCCACGATGGCCGCCGCCACGTCTACGCTCACGATGGCCGCCGCCACGCCTACGCTCACGATGGCCGCCGCCACGTCTACGCTCACGATGGCCGCCGCCACGACGCGCCCACGATGGCCGCCGCCACGACTACGCTCACGATGGCCTCCGCCACGACACCGCCCACGATGGCCGCCGCCACGACTGCCCCGATGGCCGCCGCCACGACGGCGCCCACGATGGCCTCCGCCACGACGTCGCCCACGACGGCAGACTCTGAGCCGCACAAGATGGCGGACTCTCTGCCGCACTAGATGGCGGTCTCTCTGCCGCACTAGATGGCGGACTCTCAGCCACTGAGGCCTTTTCAGGGCTGGACCTGCGGTCCTGGACTGACCCTTTTGGGTTTAACTGTGGGGTCTCTCCCTGTTGCTCCCTTGTTTTGGTGTTGTGTTTCCGTTCGGCTATCTGGGGAGCTAGCCTTTTAGTGGGGGATACTGTCACGACTGGTGTGGTGGCGTTGCTACACTTCCATTTCGGTGATCCACTTCCGTGTTTTTGTTCTCACTAGCTGTGATTACTTCCTCTTTCACGTGGTCACAGCTGTTTGTTACATGTCACACGTTATTTTAGAGGTGAGTGTTGGTATATTTGGAGTGCTATTGTGGTTGGTGGTATATGTTTATTATAAGACGCGATATGCGCACTGTTTATTTCATTAGCCCAGTTAGCACTTTTTCGCCGTTTACGGTTTGTTTTACTTTTTGTTGTATTGAATAAAACCCGCTAAACGGATTATTTGGCTCTGCACCTGGCTTCATCCTGCACTACACCCTACGAGTCTCGTGACATCTAGGAGGAAAGATAAACACTTTCGTTCAAATGGTTGGTGTCACTTATAAATGTTAAAACTTTTAAAGTTACTGAATAGTAGTACTAAAGAGTAATGTATTTGTCCTCTTGCTCAGTTGTGCACCAGGGCATCCCACTCCTCTTTCAATTCTGGTTAGAGCCAGTTTGCACTGCTCTGTGATGGGGGTTGTCTATAGCGTTGTCTAAGATATTCAGTTTATTTAATCAGTGTCTTCAATATTCTGTCACATATTCCTTAAGGTATTGTGCAGTGAAAGCCACTCACAGAGCCAGGTGTCACGTTTGTGGTATTTTGTTTAACATAAAACAGCTAAATGTTGCCAGGGATTACTGATGCATTTTTCGAATACATATTGCAATGCTAATTACTCTGCTATTCCTTGACTTAACTTTTTCTATTGTAACAGTTTAGACCCGAAACAGACACTTACCTTTGCTGTACATTCCTTTTTCAGAATACCAGAAAGGTATTTTGAACTCACCTCTAATGGGATGAGTTATCTGCAA
>JAHKKI010000396.1:0-12486 GCA_029465975.1 Dallia pectoralis | reverse complement strand
CGCCTAGGAATATATAGTGTTGTAAGCATTTTGTTATTTTCATGGCGGGAAGAAACAATCAATCAAAAAGTTAATTATGCAGTGAAGAAATCAATAAGAGCTGTAATATCAACTCTTCTAAAAGCTTACGGCCACACCACCCTGAAAACGCCCGATCTCGTCTGATCTCGGAAGCCAAGCAGGGTTGGGCTTGGTTAGTACTTGGATGGGAGACCGCCTGGGAATATCTAGTGTTGTAAGCATTTTGTTATTTTCTTGGCGGGAAGAAACAATCAATCAAAAAGTTAATTATGCAGTGAAGAAATCAATAAGAGCTGTAATTTCAACTTTCTAATAGCCTACGGCCACACCCCCTGAAAACGCCCGATCTCGTCTGATCTCGGAAGCCAAACAGGGTTGGGCTTGGTTAGTACTTGGATGGGAGACCGCCTGGGAATATCTAGTGTTGTAAGCATTTTGTTATTTTCTTGGCGGGAAGAAACAATCAATCAAAAAGTTAATTATGCAGTGAAGAAATCAATAAGAGCTGTAATTTCAACTTTTCTAATAGCTTACGGCCACACCACCCTGAAAACGCCCGATCTCGGAAGCCAAACATGGTCGGGCTTGGTTAGTACTTGGATGAGAGACCGCCTAGGAATATATAGTGTTGTAAGCATTTTGTTATTTTCATGGCGGGAAGAAACAATCAATCAAAAAGTTAATTATGCAGTGAAGAAATCAATAACAGCTGTATTTTCAAATGTTCTAATACCCTACGGCCACACCACCCTGAAAACGCCTGATCTCGGAAACCAAACAGGGTCGGGCTTGGTTAGTACTTGGATGGGAGACCGCCCGGAAATATCTAGTGTTGTAAGCATTTTGTTATTTTCTTGGCGGGAAGAAACAATCTATCAAAAAGTTAATTATGCAGTGAAGAAATCAATAACAGCTGTAATTTCAACTCTTCTAATAGCTTACGGCCACACCACCCTGAAAACGCCCGATCTCGTCTGATCTCGGAAGCCAAGCAGGGTTGGGCTTGGTTAGTACTTGGATGGGAGACCGCCTGGGAATATCTAGTGTTGTAAGCATTTTGTTATTTTCATGGCGGGAAGAAACAATCAATCAAAAAGTGAATTATGCAGTGAAGAAATCAATAACAGCTGTAATTTCAACTTGTCTAATAGCTTACGGCCACACCCCCCTGAAAACGCCCGATCTCGTCTGATCTCGGAAGCCAAGCAGGGTTGGGCTTGGTTAGTACTTGGATGGGAGACCGCCTGGGAATATCTAGTGTTGTAAGCATTATGTTATTTTCTTGGCGGGAAGAAACAATCAATCAAAAAGTTAATTATGCAGTGAAGAAATCAATAAGAGCTGTAATTTCAACTTTTCTAATAGCTTACGGCCACACCACCCCGCCCGATCTCGTCTGATCTCGGAAGCCAAGCAGGGTTGGGCTTGTTAGTACTTGGATGGGAGACCGCCTGGGAATATATAGTGTTGTAAGCATTATGTTATTTTCTTGGCGGGAAGAAACAATCAATCAAAAAGTTAATTATGCAGTGAAGAAATCAATAAGAGCTGTAATTTCAACGTTTCTAATAGCTTACGTCCGCACCACCCTGAAAACGCCCGATCTCGTCTGATCTCGGAAGCCAAGCAGGGTCGGGCTTGGTTAGTACTTGGATGGGAGACCGCCTAGGAATATCTAGTGTTGTAAGCATTTTGTTATTTTCTTGGCGGGAAGAAACAATCAATCAAAAAGTTAATTATGCAGTGAAGAAATCAATAACAGCTGTATTTTCAAATGTTCTAATACCCTACGGCCACACCACCCTGAAAACGCCTGATCTCGGAAACCAAACAGGGTCGGGCTTGGTTAGTACTTGGATGGGAGACCGCCTGGAAATATCTAGTGTTGTAAGCATTTTGTTATCTTCTTGGCGGGAAGAAACAATCTATCCAAAAGTTAATTATGCAGTGAAGAAATCAATAACAGCTGTAATTTCAACTCTTCTAATAGCTTACGGCCACACCACCCTGAAAACGCCCGATCTCGTCTGATCTCGGAAGCCAAGCAGGGTTGGGCTTGGTTAGTACTTGGATGGGAGACCGCCTGGGAATATCTAGTGTTGTAAGCATTATGTTATTTTCTTGGCGGGAAGAAACAATCAATCAAAAAGTTAATTATGCAGTGAAGAAATGAATAAGAGCTGTAATTTAAACTTTTCTAATAGCTTACGGCCACACCACCCTGAACACTCCCGATCTCGTCTGATTTCGGAAGCCAAGCAGAGTTGGGCTTGGTTAGTACTTGGATGGGAGACCGCCTAGGGATATCTAGTGTTGTAAGCATTTTGTTATTTTCATGGCGGGAAGAAACAATCAATCAAAAAGTGAATTATGCAGTGAAGAAATCAATAAGAGCTGTAATTTCAAGTTTTCTAATAGCTTACAGCCACACCACCCTGAAAACTCCCGATCTCGTCTGATCTCGGAAGCCAAGCAGAGTTGGGCTTGGTTAGTACTTGGATGGGAGACCGCCTAGGAATATCTAGTGTTGTAAGAATTTTGTTATTTTCATGGCGGGAAGAAACAATCAATCAAAAAGTTAATTATGCAGTGAAGAAATCAATAAGAGCTGTAATTTCAACTTGTCTTATCGCTTACGGCCACACCACCCTGAAAACGCCCGATCTCGTCTGATCTCGGAAGCCAGGCAGGGTCGGGCTTGGTTAGTACTTGGATAGGAAGACCGCCTAGGAATATCTAGTGTTGTAAGCATTTTGTTATTTTCTTGGCGGGAAGAAACAATCTATCAAAAAGTTAAATATGCAGTGAAGAAATCAATAAGAGCTGTAATTTCAACTTTTCTAATAGCTTACGGCCACACCACCCTGAAAACGCCCGATCTCGTCTGATCTCGGAAGCCAAGCAGAGTTGGGCTTGGATAGTACTTGGATGGGAGACCGCCTAGGAATATCTAGTGTTGTAAGCATTTTGTTATTTTCATGGCGGGAAGAAACAATCACTAAAAAAGTGAATTATGCAGTGAAGAAATCAATAAGAGCTGTAATTTCAACTTTTCTCATAGCTAACGGCCACAACACCCTGAAAACGCCCGATCTCGGAAGCCAAACATGGTCGGGCTTGGTTAGTACTTGGATGGGAGACCGCCTAGGAATATATAGTGTTGTAAGCATTTTGTTATTTTCATGGCGGGAAGAAACAATCAATCAAAAAGTTAATTATGCAGTGAAGAAATCAATAACAGCTGTAATTTCAACTTTTCTAATAGCTTACGGCCACACCACCCTGAAAACGCCCGATCTCGTCTGATCTCGGAAGCCAAGCAGAGTTGGGCTTGGATAGTACTTGGATGGGAGACCGCCTAGGAATATCTAGTGTTGTAAGCATTTTGTTATTTTCATGGCGGGAAGAAACAATCACTAAAAAAGTGAATTATGCAGTGAAGAAATCAATAAGAGCTGTAATTTCAACTTTTCTAATAGGTTACGGCCACAACACCCTGAAAACGCCCGATCTCGGAAGCCAAACATGGTCGGGCTTGGTTAGTACTTGGATGGGAGACCGCCTAGGAATATATAGTGTTGTAAGCATTTTGTTATTTTCATGGCGGGAAGAAACAATCAATCAAAAAGTTAATTATGCAGTGAAGAAATCAATAAGAGCTGTAATTTCAACTTTTCTAATAGCTTATGGCCACACCACCCTGAAAACGCCCGATCTCGTCTGATCTCGGAAGCCAAGCAGGGTCGGGCTTGGTTAGTACTTGGATGGGAGACCGCCTAGGTATATCTAGTATTTTAAGCATTTTGTTATTTTCTTGGCGGGAAGAAACAATCTATCCAAAAGTTAATTATGCAGTGAAGAAATCAATAACAGCTGTAATTTCAACTCTTCTAATAGCTTACGGCCACACCACCCTGAAAACGCCCGATCTCGTCTGATCTCGGAAGCCAAGCAGGGTTGGGCTTGGTTAGTACTTGGATGGGAGACCGCCTGGGAATATCTAGTGTTGTAAGCATTTTGTTATTTTCATGGCGGGAAGAAACAATCAATCAAAAAGTGAATTATGCAGTGAAGAAATCAATAAGAGCTGTAATTTCAACTTGTCTAATAGCTTACGGCCACACCCCCCTGAAAACGCCCGATCTCGTCTGATCTCGGAAGCCAAGCAGGGTTGGGCTTGGTTAGTACTTGGATGGGAGACCGCCTGGGAATATCTAGTGTTGTAAGCATTATGTTATTTTCTTGGCGGGAAGAAACAATCAATCAAAAAGTTAATTATGCAGTGAAGAAATCAATAAGAGCTGTAATTTCAACTTTTCTAATAGCTTACGGCCACACCACCCTGAAAACGCCCGATCTCGGAAGCCGAACATGGTCGGGCTTGGTTAGTACTTGGATGGGAGACCGCCTAGGAATATATAGGGTTGTAAGCATTTTGTTATTTTCATGGCGGGAAGAAACAATCAATCAAAAAGTTAATTATGCAGTGAAGAAATCAATAAGAGCTGTAATTTCAACATTTCTAATAGCTTACGTCCGCACCACCCTGAAAACGCCCGATCTCGTTGATCTCGGAAGCAATCAATCAAAAAGTTAATTATGCAGGAAGAAATCAATAAGGGCTTGGTTCTCGTCTGAGTACTTGGATGGGAGACCGCCTAGGAATATCTAGTGTTGTAAGCATTTTGTTATTTTCTTGGCGGGAAGAAACAATCAATCAAAAAGTTAATTATGCAGTGAAGAAATCAATAACAGCTGTATTTTCAAATGTTCTAATACCCTACGGCCACACCACCCTGAAAACGCCTGATCTCGGAAACCAAACAGGGTCGGGCTTGGTTAGTACTTGGATGGGAGACCGCCTGGGAATATCTAGTGTTGTAAGCATTTTGTTATTTTCATGGCGGGAAGAAACAATCAATCAAAAAGTGAATTATGCAGTGAAGAAATCAATAACAGCTGTAATTTCAACTTGTCTAATAGCTTACGGCCACACCCCCCTGAAAACGCCCGATCTCGTCTGATCTCGGAAGCCAAGCAGGGTTGGGCTTGGTTAGTACTTGGATGGGAGACCGCCTGGGAATATCTAGTGTTGTAAGCATTATGTTATTTTCTTGGCGGGAAGAAACAATCAATCAAAAAGTTAATTATGCAGTGAAGAAATCAATAAGAGCTGTAATTTCAACTTGTCTAATAGCTTACGGCCACACCCCCCTGAAAACGCCCGATCTCGTCTGATCTCGGAAGCCAAGCAGGGTTGGGCTTGGTTAGTACTTGGATGGGAGACCGCCTGGGAATATCTAGTGTTGTAAGCATTATGTTATTTTCTTGGCGGGAAGAAACAATCAATCAAAAAGTTAATTATGCAGTGAAGAAATCAATAAGAGCTGTAATTTCAACTTTTCTAATAGCTTACGGCCACACCACCCTGAAAACGCCCGATCTCGGAAGCCAAACATGGTCGGGCTTGGTTAGTACTTGGATGGGAGACCGCCTAGGAATATATAGTGTTGTAACCATTTTGTTATTTTCATGGCGGGAAGAAACAATCAATCAAAAAGTTAATTATGCAGTGAAGAAATCAATAAGAGCTGTAATTTCAACATTTCTAATAGCTTACGGCCACACCACCCTGGAAACGCCCGATCTCGTCTGATCTCGGAAGCCAAGCAGGGTCGGGCTTGGTTAGTACTTGGATGGGAGACTGCCTAGGGATATCTAGTGTTGTAAGCATTTTGTTATTTTCTTGGCGGGAAGAAACAATCAATCAAAAAGTTAATTATGCAGTGAAGAAATCAATAACAGCTGTATTTTCAAATGTTCTTATACCCTACGGCCACACCACCCTGAAAACGCCTGATCTCGGAAACCAAACAGGGTCGGGCTTGGTTAGTACTTGGATGGGAGACCGCCCGGAAATATCTAGTGTTGTAAGCATTTTGTTATTTTCTTGGCGGGAAGAAACAATCTATCCAAAAGTTAATTATGCAGTGAAGAAATCAATAACAGCTGTAATTTCAACTCTTCTAATAGCTTACGGCCACACCCCCCTGAAAACGCCTGATCTCGTCTGATCTCGGAAGCCAAGCAGGGTTGGGCTTGGTTAGTACTTGGATGGGAGACCGCCTGGGAATATCTAGTGTTGTAAGCATTTTGTTATTTTCATGGCGGGAAGAAACAATCAATCAAAAAGTGAATTATGCAGTGAAGAAATCAATAACAGCTGTAATTTCAACTTGTCTAATAGCTTACGGCCACACCACCCCGCCCGATCTCGTCTGATCTCGGAAGCCAAGCAGGGTTGGGCTTGGTTAGTACTTGGATGGGAGACCGCCTGGGAATATCTAGTGTTGTAAGCATTATGTTATTTTCTTGGCGGGAAGAAACAATCAATCAAAAAGTTAATTATGCAGTGAAGAAATCAATAAGAGCTGTAATTTCAACGTTTCTAATAGCTTACGTCCGCACCACCCTGAAAACGCCCGATTTCGTCTGATCTCGGAAGCCAAGCAGGGTTGGGCTTGGTTAGTACTTGGATGGGAGACCGCCTAGGAATATCTAGTGTTGTAAGCATTTTGTTATTTTCATGGCGGGAAGAAACAATCACTAAAAAAGTGAATTATGCAGTGAAGAAATCAATAAGAGCTGTAATTTCAACTTTTCTAATAGCTTACGGCCACAACACCCTGAAAACGCCCGATCTCGGAAGCCAAACATGGTCGGGCTTGGTTAGTACTTGGATGGGAGACCGCCTAGGAATATATAGTGTTGTAAGCATTTTGTTATTTTCATGGCGGGAAGAAACAATCAATCAAAAAGTTAATTATGCAGTGAAGAAATCAATAAGAGCTGTAATTTCAACTTTTCTAATAGCTTACGGCCACACCACCCTGAAAACGCCCGATCTCGTCTGATCTCGGAAGCCAAGCAGAGTTGGGCTTGGATAGTACTTGGATGGGAGACCGCCTAGGAATATCTAGTGTTGTAAGCATTTTGTTATTTTCATGGCGGGAAGAAACAATCACTAAAAAAGTGAATTATGCAGTGAAGAAATCAATAAGAGCTGTAATTTCAACTTTTCTAATAGCTTACGGCCACAACACCCTGAAAACGCCCGATCTCGGAAGCCAAACATGGTCGGGCTTGGTTAGTACTTGGATGGGAGACCGCCTAGGAATATATAGTGTTGTAAGCATTTTGTTATTTTCATGGCGGGAAGAAACAATCAATCAAAAAGTTAATTATGCAGTGAAGAAATCAATAAGAGCTGTAATTTCAACTTGTCTAATAGCTTACGGCCACACCCCCCTGAAAACGCCCGATCTCGTCTGATCTCGGAAGCCAAGCAGGGTTGGGCTTGGTTAGTACTTGGATGGGAGACCGCCTGGGAATATCTAGTGTTGTAAGCATTATGTTATTTTCTTGGCGGGAAGAAACAATCAATCAAAAAGTTAATTATGCAGTGAAGAAATCAATAAGAGCTGTAATTTCAACTTTTCTAATAGCTTACGGCCACACCACCCTGAAAACGCCCGATCTCGGAAAGCCAAACAGGGTCGGGCTTGGTTAGTACTTGGATGGGAGACCGCCTGGGAATATCTAGTGTTGTAAGCATTTTGTTATTTTCATGGCGGGAAGAAACAATCAATCAAAAAGTTAATTATGCAGTGAAGAAATCAATAAGAGCTGTAATTTCAACTTTCTAATAGCTTACGGCCACACCACCCTGAAAACGCCCGATCTCGTCTGATCTCGGAAGCCAAGCAGGGTTGGGCTTGGTTAGTACTTGGATGGGAGACCGCCTGGGAATATCTAGTGTTGTAAGCATTATGTTATTTTCTTGGCGGGAAGAAACAATCAATCAAAAAGTTAATTATGCAGTGAAGAAATCAATAAGAGCTGTAATTTCAACTTTTCTAATAGCTTACGGCCACACCACCCTGAAAACGCCCGATCTCGTCTGATTTCGGAAGCCAAGCAGGGTTGGGCTTGGTTAGTACTTGGATGGGAGACCGCCTGGGAATATCTAGTGTTGTAAGCATTTTGTTATTTTCTTGGCGGGAAGAAACAATCAATCAAAAAGTTAATTATGCAGTGAAGAAATCAATAAGAGCTGTAATTTCAACTTTTCTAATAGCTTACAGCCACACCACCCTGAAAACGCCCGATCTCGTCTGATCTCGGAAGCCAAGCAGAGTTGGGCTTGGTTAGTACTTGGATGGGAGACCGCCTAGGAATATCTAGTGTTGTAAGCATTTTGTTATTTTCATGGCGGGAAGAAACAATCAATCAAAAAGTTAATTATGCAGTGAAGAAATCAATAAGAGCTGTAATTTCAACTTTTCTAATAGCTTACGGCCACACCACCCTGAAAACGCCCGATCTCGTCTGATCTCGGAAGCCAAGCAGGGTTGGGCTTGGTTAGTACTTGGATGGGAGACCGCCTAGGAATATCTAGTGTTGTAAGCATTTTGTTATTTTCTTGGCGGGAAGAAACAATCAATCAAAAAGTTAATTATGCAGTGAAGAAATCAATAAGAGCTGTAATTTCAACTTTTCTAATAGCTTACGGCCACACCACCCTGAAAACGCCCGATCTCGTCTGATCTCGGAAGCCAAGCAGGGTCGGGCTTGGTTAGTACTTGGATGGGAGACCGCCTAGGAATATCTAGTGTTGTAAGCATTTTGTTATTTTCATGGCGGGAAGAAACAATCACTCAAAAAGTTAATTATGCAGTGAAGAAATCAATAAGAGCTGTAATTTCAACTTTTCTAATAGCTTACGGCCACAACACCCTGAAAACGCCCGATCTCGGAAGCCAAACATGGTCGGGCTTGGTTAGTACTTGGATGGGAGACCGCCTGGGAATATCTAGTGTTGTAAGCATTTTGTTATTTTCTTGGCGGGAAGAAACAATCAATCAAAAAGTTAATTATGCAGTGAAGAAATCAATAAGAGCTGTAATTTCAACTTTTCTAATAGCTTACGGCCACACCACCCTGAAAACGCCCGATCTCGTCTGATCTCGGAAGCCAAGCAGGGTTGGGCTTGGTTAGTACTTGGATGGGAGACCGCCTAGGAATATCTAGTGTTGTAAGCATTTTGTTATTTTCATGGCGGGAAGAAACAATCAATCAAAAAGTGAATTATGCAGTGAAGAAATCAATAAGAGCTGTAATTTCAACTTTCTAATAGCTTACGGCCACACCACCCTGAAAACGCCCGATCTCGATCTCGGAAGCCAAACAGGGTCGGGCTTGGTTAGTACTTGGATGGGAGACCGCCTAGGAATATCTAGTGTTGTAAGCATTTTGTTATTTTCATGGCGGGAAGAAACAATCAATCAAAAAGTTAATTATGCAGTGAAGAAATCAATAAGAGCTGTAATTTCAACTTTTCTAATAGCTTACGGCCACACCACCCTGAAAACGCCCGATCTCGTCTGATCTCGGAAGCCAAGCAGGGTCGGGCTTGGTTAGTACTTGGATGGGAGACCGCCTAGGAATATCTAGTGTTGTAAGCATTTTGTTATTTTCTTGGCGGGAAGAAACAATCAATCAAAAAGTTAATTATGCAGTGAAGAAATCAATAAGAGCTGTAATTTCAACTTTTCTAATAGCTTACGGCCACACCACCCTGAAAACGCCCGATCTCGTCTGATCTCGGAAGCCAAGCAGGGTTGGGCTTGGTTAGTACTTGGATGGGAGACCGCCTGGGAATATCTAGTGTTGTAAGCATTTTGTTATTTTCATGGCGGGAAGAAACAATCAATCAAAAAGTTAATTATGCAGTGAAGAAATCAATAAGAGCTGTAATTTCAACTTGTCTAATAGCTTACGGCCACACCACCCTGAAAACGCCCGATCTCGTCTGATCTCGGAAGCCAAGCAGGGTTGGGCTTGGTTAGTACTTGGATGGGAGACCGCCTAGGAATATCTAGTGTTGTAAGCATTTTGTTATTTTCTTGGCGGGAAGAAACAATCAATCAAAAAGTTAATTATGCAGTGAAGAAATCAATAAGAGCTGTAATTTCAACTTTTCTAATAGCTTACGGCCACACCACCCTGAAAACGCCCGATCTCGGAAACCAAACATGGTCGGGCTTGGTTAGTACTTGGATGGGAGACCGCCTGGAATATCTAGTGTTGTAAGCATTTTGTTATTTTCTTGGCGGGAAGAAACAATCAATCAAAAAGTTAATTATGCAGTGAAGAAATCAATAAGAGCTGTAATTTCAACTTTTCTAATAGCTTACGGCCACACCACCCTGAAAACGCCCGATCTCGTCTGATCTCGGAAGCCAAGCAGGGTTGGGCTTGGTTAGTACTTGGATGGGAGACCGCCTAGGAATATCTAGTGTTGTAAGCATTTTGTTATTTTCTTGGCGGGAAGAAACAATCAATCAAAAAGTTAATTATGCAGTGAAGAAATCAATAACAGCTGTAATTTCAACTTTCTAATAGCTTACGGCCACACCACCCTGAAAACGCCCGATCTCGATCTCGGAAACCAAACAGGGTCGGGCTTGGTTAGTACTTGGATGGGAGACCGCCTGGGAATATCTAGTGTTGTAAGCATTTTGTTATTTTCTTGGCGGGAAGAAACAATCAATCAAAAAGTTAATTATGCAGTGAAGAAATCAATAAGAGCTGTAATTTCAACTTTTCTAATAGCTTACGGCCACACCACCCTGAAAACGCCCGATCTCGTCTGATCTCGGAAGCCAAACATGGTTGGGCTTGGTTAGTACTTGGATGGGAGACCGCCTGGGAATATCTAGTGTTGTAAGCATTTTGTTATTTTCATGGCGGGAAGAAACAATCAATCAAAAAGTTAATTATGCAGTGAAGAAATCAATAAGAGCTGTAATTTCAACTTGTCTAATAGCTTACGGCCACACCACCCTGAAAACGCCCGATCTCGTCTGATCTCGGAAGCCAAGCAGGGTCGGGCTTGGTTAGTACTTGGATGGGAGACCGCCTGGGAATATCTAGTGTTGTAAGCATTTTGTTATTTTCTTGGCGGGAAGAAACAATCAATCAAAAAGTTAATTATGCAGTGAAGAAATCAATAACAGCTGTATTTTCAACTGTTCTAATAGCCTACGGCCACACCACCCTGAAAACGCCTGATCTCGGAAGCCAAACAGGGTCGGGCTTGGTTAGTACTTGGATGGGAGACCGCCTGGAATATCTAGTGTTGTAAGCATTTTGTTATTTTCTTGGCGGGAAGAAACAATCAATCAAAAAGTTAATTATGCAGTGAAGAAATCAATAAGAGCTGTAATTTCAACTTTCTAATAGCTTACGGCCACACCACCCTGAAAACGCCCGATCTCGTCTGATCTCGGAAGCCAAGCAGGGTCGGGCTTGGTTAGTACTTGGATGGGAGACCGCCTGGGAATATCTAGTGTTGTAAGCATTTTGTTATTTTCATGGCGGGAAGAAACAATCAATCAAAAAGTTAATTATGCAGTGAAGAAATCAATAAGAGCTGTAATTTCAACTTTCTAATAGCTTACGGCCACACCACCCTGAAAACGCCCGATCTCGTCTGATCTCGGAAGCCAAGCAGGGTTGGGCTTGGTTAGTACTTGGATGGGAGACCGCCTGGGAATATCTAGTGTTGTAAGCATTTTGTTATTTTCATGGCGGGAAGAAACAATCAATCAAAAAGTTAATTATGCAGTGAAGAAATCAATAAGAGCTGTAATTTCAACTTTCTAATAGCTTACGGCCACACCACCCTGAAAACGCCCGATCTCGTCTGATCTCGGAAGCCAAGCAGGGTTGGGCTTGGTTAGTACTTGGATGGGAGACCGCCTAGGAATATCTAGTGTTGTAAGCATTTTGTTATTTTCTTGGCGGGAAGAAACAATCAATCAAAAAGTTAATTATGCAGTGAAGAAATCAATAACAGCTGTAATTTCAACTCTTCTAATAGCTTACGGCCACACCACCAGTGAAGAAATCAATAAGAGCTGTAATTTCAACTTGTCTAATAGCTTACGGCCACACCAATTCTGAAAACGCCCGGATCTCGTCTGATCTCGGAAGCCAAGCAGGGTCGGGCTTGGTTAGTACTTGGATAGGAGACCGCCTAGGAATATCTAGTGTTGTAAGCATTTTGTTATTTTCTTGGAAGGGAAGAAACAATCAATCAAAAAGTTAATTATGCAGTGAAGAAATCAATAACAGCTGTATTTTCAAATGTTCTAATACCCTACGGCCACACCACCCTGAAAACGCCTGATCTCGGAAACCAAAACAGGGTCGGGCTTGGTTAGTACTTGGATGGGAGACCGCCTGAAATATCTAGTGTTGTAAGCATTTTGTTATTTTCTTTGGCGGGAAGAAACAAACAATCAAAAAGTTAATTATGCAGTGAAGAAATCAATAAGAGCTGTAATTTCAACTTTCTAATAGCTTACGGCCACACCACCCTGAAAACGCCTGTTCTCGTCT
>JAHKKI010000395.1:0-12489 GCA_029465975.1 Dallia pectoralis | reverse complement strand
GTACTGTTCTGTATAAAGTATGTTCATTATGTCCTCAGTTGTATATAATGTAATGGTGTACTGTTCTGTATAAAGTATGTTCATTATGTCCTCAGTTGTATATAATGTAATGCTGTACTGTTCTGTATAAAGTATGTTCATTATGTCCTCAGTTGTATATAATATAATGTAATGCTCTACTGTTCTGTATAAGGTATGTTCATAATGTTCTCATTTGTATATAATATAATGTAATGCTGTACTGTTCTGTATAAAGTATGTTCATTATGTCCTCAGTTGTATATAATGTAATGTAATGCTGTACTGTTCTGTATAAAGTATGTTCATTATGTCCTCAGTTGTATATAATGTAATGTAATGTACTGTTCTGTATAAAGTATGTTCATTATGTCCTCAGTTGTATATATAATGTAATGTCTGTACTGTTCTGTATAAAGTATGTTCATTATGTCCTCAGTTGTATATAATGTAATGCTGTACTGTTCTGTATAAAGTATGTTCATTATGTCCTCAGTTGTATATAATGTAATGCTGTACTGTTCTGTATAAAGTATTATGTTCATTATGTCCTCAGTTGTATATAATGTAATGGTGTACTGTTCTGTATAAAGTATGTTCATTATGTCCTCAGTTGTATATAATGTAATGCTGTACTGTTCTGTATAAAGTATGTTCATTATGTCCTCAGTTGTATATAATATAATGTAATGCTGTACTGTTCTGTATAAAGTATGTTCATTATGTCCTCAGTTGTATATAATATAATGTAATGCTGTGTACTGTTCTGTATAAAGTATGTTCATTATGTCCTCAGTTGTATATAATGTAATGGTGTACTGTTCTGTATAAAGTATGTTCATTATGTCCTCAGTTGTATATAGTGTAATGTTGTACTGTTCTGTATAAAGAATGTTCATTATGTCCTCAGTTGTATATAATATAATGTAATGCTCTACTGTTCTGTATAAGGTATGTTCATAATGTTCTCATTTGTATATAATATAATGTAATGCTGTACTGTTCTGTATAAAGTATGTTCATTATGTCCTCAGTTGTGTATAATGTAATGGTGTACTGTTCTGTTTAAAGTATGTTCATTATGTCCTCAGTTGTATATAGTGTAATGTTGTACTGTTCTGTATAAAGTATGTTCATTATGTCCTCAGTTGTATATAATGTAATGTAATGCTGTACTGTTCTGTATAAAGTATGTTCATTATGTCCTCAGTTGTATATAATGTAATGTAATGCTGTACTGTTCTGTATAAAGTATGTTCATTATGTCCTCAGTTGTCCTCAGTTGTATATGTCCTCAGTTGTAATGTAATGCTGTACTGTTCTGTATAAAGTATGTTCATTATGTCCTCAGTTGTATATAATGTAATGTAATGCTGTACTGTTCTGTATAAAGTATGTTCATTATGTCCTCAGTTGTATATAATGTAATGTAATGCTGTACTGTTCTGTATAAAGTATGTTCATTATGTCCTCAGTTGTATATAATGTAATGTAATGCTGTACTGTTCTGTATAAAGTATGTTCATTATGTCCTCAGTTGTATATAAATGTAATGCTGTACTGTTCTGTAAAGTATGTTCATTATGTCCTCAGTTGTATATATAATGTAATGCTGTACTGTTCTGTATAAAGTATGTTCATTATGTCCTCAGTTGTATATAATGTAATGCTGTACTGTTCTGTATAAAGTATGTTCATTATGTCCTCAGTTGTATATAATGTAATGCTGTACTGTTCTGTATAAAGTATGTTCATTATGTTCTCAGTTGTATATAATGTAATGTAATGTACTGTTCTGTATAAAGTATGTTCATTATGTTCTGTATAAAGTATGTTCATTATGTCCTCAGTTGTATGCTGTACTGTTCTGTATAAAGTATGTTCATTATGTCCTCAGTTGTATATAATGTAATGTAATGTGTACTGTTCTGTATAAAGTATGTTCATTATGTCCTCAGTTGTATATAATGTAATGTAATGCTGTACTGTTCTGTATAAAGTATGTTCATTATGTCCTCAGTTGTATATAATGTAATGCTGTACTGTTCTGTATAAAGTATGTTCATTATGTCCTCAGTTGTATATAATATAATGTAATGCTGTACTGTTCTGTATAAAGTATGTTCATTATGTCCTCAGTTGTATATAATGTAATGCTGTACTGTTCTGTATAAAGTATGTTCATTATGTCCTCAGTTGTATATAATGTAATGGTGTACTGTTCTGTTCTGTATAAAGTATGTTCATTATGTCCTCAGTTGTATATAATGTAATGTGTACTGTTCTGTATAAAGTATGTTCATTATGTTCTCAGTTGTATATAATATAATGTAATGCTGTACTGTTCTGTATAAAGTATGTTCATTATGTTCTCAGTTGTATATAATATAATGTAATGCTGTACTGTTCTGTATAAAGTATGTTCATTATGTCCTCAGTTGTATATAATGTAATGGTGTACTGTTCTGTATAAAGTATGTTCATTATGTCCTCAGTTGTATATAATGTAATGTTGTACTGTTCTGTATAAAGTATGTTCATTATGTCCTCAGTTGTATATAATGTAATGTAATGCTGTACTGTTCTGTATAAAGTATGTTCATTATGTCCTCAGTTGTATATAATATAATGTAATGCTGTACTGTTCTGTATAAAGTATGTTCATTATGTCCTCAGTTGTATATAATGTAATGCTGTACTGTTCTGTATAAAGTATGTTCATTATGTCCTCAGTTGTATATAATGTAATGTAATGCTGTACTGTTCTGTATAAAGTATGTTCATTATGTCCTCAGTTGTATATAATGTAATGCTGTACTGTTCTGTATAAAGTATGTTCATTATGTCCTCAGTTGTATATAATGTAATGGTGTACTGTTCTGTATAAAGTATGTTCATTATGTCCTCAGTTGTATATAATGTAATGGTGTACTGTTCTGTGTAAAGTATGTTCATTATGTCCTCAGTTGTATATAATGTAATGTAATGTGTACTGTTCTGTATAAAGTATGTTCATTATGTCCTCAGTTGTATATAATGTAATGTATGTATGTTCTGTATAAATGTAATGTATGTTCATTATGTATGTCAGTTGTATATAATATAATGTAATGCTGTACTGTTCTGTATAAAGTATGTTCATTATGTCCTCAGTTGTATATAATGTAATGTTGTACTGTTCTGTATAAAGTATGTTCATTATGTCCTCAGTTGTATATAATATAATGTAATGCTGTACTGTTCTGTATAAAGTATGTTCATTATGTCCTCAGTTGTATATAATATAATGTAATGCTGTACTGTTCTGTATAAAGTTTGTTCATTATGTCCTCAGTTGTATATAATGTGATGCTGTACTGTTCTGTATAAAGTATGTTCATTATGTCCTCAGTTGTATATAATGTAATGGTGTACTGTTCTGTGTAAAGTATCTTCATTATGTCCTCAGTTGTATATAATGTAATGTAATGTACTGTTCTGTATAAGGTATGTTCATTATGTTCTCAGTTGTATATAATATAATGTAATGCTGTACTGTTCTGTATAAGGTATGTTCATAATGTTCTCATTTGTATATAATATAATGTAATGCTGTACTGTTCTGTATAAAGTATGTTCATTATGTCCTCAGTTGTATATAATGTAATGGTGTACTGTTCTGTATAAAGTATGTTCATTATGTCCTCAGTTGTATATAATGTAATGTTGTACTGTTCTGTATAAAGTATGTTCATTATGTCCTCAGTTGTATATAATATAATGTAATGCTGTACTGTTCTGTATAAAGTATGTTCATAATGTTCTCATTTGTATATAATATAATGTAATGCTGTACTGTTCTGTATAAAGTATGTTCATTATGTCCTCTTGTATAAAGTAATGTGTACTGTTCTGTATTATATGTTCATTATGTCCTCAGTTGTATATAATGTAATGTAATGTGTACTGTTCTGTATAAAGTATGTTCATTATGTCCTCAGTTGTATATAATGTAATGTAATGTACTGTTCTGTATAAAGTATGTTCATTATGTCCTCAGTTGTATATAATGTAATGTAATGCTGTACTGTTCTGTATAAAGTATGTTCATTATGTCCTCAGTTGTATATAATGTAATGTAATGCTGTACTGTTCTGTATAAAGTATGTTCATTATGTCCTCAGTTGTATATAATGTAATGTAATGCTGTACTGTTCTGTATAAAGTATGTTCATTATGTCCTCAGTTGTATAATAAATGTAATGCTGTACTGTTCTGTATAAAGTATGTTCATTATGTCCTCAGTTGTATATAATGTAATGCTGTACTGTTCTGTATAAAGTATGTTCATTATGTCCTCAGTTGTATATAATGTAATGTAATGTGTACTGTTCTGTATAAAGTATGTTCATTATGTCCTCAGTTGTATATAATGTAATGCTGTACTGTTCTGTATAAAGTATGTTCATTATGTCCTCAGTTGTATATAATGTAATGGTGTACTGTTCTGTATAAGTATGTAAAGTATATTCATTATGTCCTCAGTTGTAATATAATGTAATGCTGTACTGTTCTGTATAAAATGTAATGCTGTATGTTCATTATGTCCTCAGTTGTATATAATATAATGTAATGCTGTACTGTTCTGTATAAAGTATGTTCATTATGTCCTCAGTTGTATATAATATAATGTAATGCTGTACTGTTCTGTATAAAGTATGTTCATTATGTCCTCAGTTGTATATAATATAATGTTCTGTATAAAGTATGTTCATTATGTCCTCAGTTGTATATAATGTAATGGTGTACTGTTCTGTATAAAGTATTATTATGTCCTCAGTTGTATATAATGTAATGCTGTACTGTTCTGTATAAAGTATGTTCATTATGTCCTCAGTTGTATATAATATAATGTAATGCTGTACTGTTCTGTATAAAGTATGTTTTATTATGTCCTCAGTTGTATATAATGTATGTGTACTGTTCTGTATAAAGTATGTTCATTATGTCCTCAGTTGTATATAATGTAAAGTATGTTCATTATGTCCTCAGTTGTATATAATGTAATGCTGTACTGTTCTGTATAAAGTATGTTCATTATGTCCTCAGTTGTATATAATGTAATGCTGTACTGTTCTGTATAAAGTATGTTCATTATGTCCTCAGTTGTATATAATGTAATGTAATGCTGTACTGTTCTGTATAAAGTATGTTCATTATGTCCTCAGTTGTATATAATGTAATGTAATGCTGTACTGTTCTGTATAAAGTATGTTCATTATGTCCTCAGTTGTATATAATGTAATGTAATGCTGTACTGTTCTGTATAAAGTATGTTCATTATGTCCTCAGTTGTATATAATGTAATGTATGTACTGTTCTGTTGTAAAGTATGTTCATTATGTCCTCAGTTGTATATAATGTAATGTTGTACTGTTCTGTATAAAGTATGTTCATTATGTCCTCAGTTGTATATAATATAATGTAATGCTGTACTGTTCTGTATAAAGTATGTTCATTATGTCCTCAGTTGTATATAATATAATGTAATGCTGTACTGTTCTGTATAAAGTATGTTCATTATGTCCTCAGTTGTATATAATGTAATGTAATGTGTACTGTTCTGTATAAAGTATGTTCATTATGTCCTCAGTTGTATATAATGTAATGTAATGCTGTACTGTTCTGTATAAAGTATGTTCATTATGTCCTCAGTTGTATATGTAATGTGTACTGTTCTGTATAAAGTATGTTCATTATGTCCTCAGTGTAATGCTGTACTGTTCTGTATAAAGTATGTTCATTATGTCCTCAGTTGTATAATAAATGTAATGCTGTACTGTTCTGTATAAAGTATGTTCATTATGTCCTCAGTTGTATATAATGTAATGTAATGTACTGTTCTGTATAAAGTATGTTCATTATGTCCTCAGTTGTATATAATGTAATGGTGTACTGTTCTGTATAAAGTATGTTCATTATGTCCTCAGTTGTATATAATGTAATGTAAAGTATGTACTGTTCTGTATAAGGTATGTTCATTATGTTCTCAGTTGTATATAATATAATGTAATGCTCGACTGTTCTGTATAAGGTATGTTCATAATGTTCTCATTTGTATATAATATAATGTAATGCTGTACTGTTCTGTATAAAGTATGTTCATTATGTCCTCAGTTGTATATAATGTAATGCTGTACTGTTCTGTATAAAGTATGTTCATTATGTCCTCAGTTGTATATAATGTAATGTATGTTCATTATGTCCTGTACTGTTCTGTATAAAGTATGTTCATTATGTCCTCAGTTGTATATAATGTAATGTAATGCTGTACTGTTCTGTATAAAGTATGTTCATTATGTTCTCAGTTGTATATAATATAATGTAATGCTGTACTGTTCTGTATAAAGGTATGTTCATAATGTTCTCAGTTGTATATAATGTAATGTAATAATGTACTGTTCTGTATAAAGTATGTTCATTATGTCCTCAGTTGGATATAATGTAATATAATGTGTACTGTTCTGTATAAAGTATGTTCATTATGTCCTCAGTTGTATATAATGTAATGTTGTACTGTTCTGTATAAAGTATGTTCATTATGTCCTCAGTTGTATATAATGTAATGTAACTGTTCTGTATAAAGTATGTTCATTATGTCCTCTGTTCTGTATAAAGTATGTTCATAATGTTCTCATGTCCTCAGTTGTATATAATATAATGTAATGCTGTACTGTTCTGTATAAAGTATGTTCATTATGTCCTCAGTTGTATATAATGTAATGGTGTACTGTTCTGTATAAAGTATGTTCATTATGTCCTCAGTTGTATATAATGTAATGCTGTACTGTTCTGTATAAAGTATGTTCATTATGTCCTCAGTTGTATATAATGTAATGTAATGCTGTACTGTTCTGTATAAAGTATGTTCATTATGTCCTCAGTTGTATATAATGTAATGTAATGCTGTACTGTTCTGTATAAAGTATGTTCATTATGTCCTCAGTTGTATATAATGTAATGTAATGCTGTACTGTTCTGTATAAAGTATGTTCATTATGTCCTCAGTTGTATATAATGTAATGCTGTACTGTTCTGTATAAAGTATGTTCATTATGTCCTCAGTTGTATATAATGTAATGTAATGCTGTACTGTTCTGTATAAAGTATGTTCATTATGTCCTCAGTTGTATATAATGTAATGTTCTGTGTACTGTTCTGTATAAAGTATGTTCTGTTATGTCCTCAGTTGTATATAATGTAATGCTGTACTGTTCTGTATAAAGTATGTTCATTATGTCCTCAGTTGTATATTATGTCCTCATTGTATATAATGTAATGCTGTACTGTTCTGTATAAAGTATGTTCATTATGTCCTCAGTTGTATATAATGTAATGTAATGTACTGTTCTGTATAAAGTATGTTCATTATGTTCTCAGTTGTATATAATATAATGTAATGCTGTACTGTTCTGTATAAGGTATGTTCATAATGTTCTCATTTGTATATAATATAATGTAATAATGTACTGTTCTGTATAAAGTATGTTCATTATGTCCTCAGTTGTATATAATGTAATGGTGTACTGTTCTGTATAAAGTATGTTCATTATGTCCTCAGTTGTATATAATGTAATGTTGTACTGTTCTGTATAAAGTATGTTCATTATGTCCTCAGTTGTATATAATATAATGTAATGCTGTACTGTTCTGTATAAAGTATGTTCATTATGTCCTCATTTGTATATAATATAATGTAATGCTGTACTGTTCTGTATAAAGTATGTTCATTATGTCCTCAGTTGTATATAATGTAATGGTGTACTGTTCTGTATAAAGTATGTTCATTATGTCCTCAGTTGTATATAATGTAATGTTGTACTGTTCTGTATAAAGTATGTTCATTATGTCCTCAGTTGTATATAATGTAATGTAATGCTGTACTGTTCTGTATAAAGTATGTTCATTATGTCCTCAGTTGTATATAATGTAATGTAATGCTGTACTGTTCTGTATAAAGTATGTTCATTATGTCCTCAGTTGTATATAATGTAATGTAATGCTGTACTGTTCTGTATAAAGTATGTTCATTATGTCCTCAGTTGTATATAATGTAATGTAATGCTGTACTGTTCTGTATAAAGTATGTTCATTATGTCCTCAGTTGTATATAATGTAATGTAATGTGTACTGTTCTGTATAAAGTATGTTCATTATGTCCTCAGTTGTATATAATGTAATGGTGTACTGTTCTGTATAAAGTATGTTCATTATGTCCTCAGTTGTATATAATGTAATGTAATGCTGTACTGTTCTGTATAAAGTATGTTCATTATGTCCTCAGTTGTATATAATGTAATGCTGTACTGTTCTGTATAATGTAATGCTGTATGTTCTTCATTATGTCCTCAGTTGTATAATATAATGTAATGGTGTACTGTTCTGTATAAAGTATGTTCATTATGTCCTCAGTTGTATATAATGTAATGTAATGCTGTACTGTTCTGTATAAAGTATGTTCATTATGTCCTCAGTTGTATATAATGTAATGTAATGTACTGTAATAAAGTGTTCATTATGTTCCTCTGTTCTGTTCTGTATAAAGTATGTTCATTATGTCCTCAGTTGTATATAATGTAATGTAATGTGTACTGTTCTGTATAAAGTATGTTCATTATGTCCTCAGTTGTATATAATGTAATGTAATGCTGTACTGTTCTGTATAAAGTATGTTCATTATGTCCTCAGTTGTATATAATATAATGTAATGCTGTACTGTTCTGTATAAAGTATGTTCATTATGTCCTCAGTTGTATATAATGTAATGTCCTCAATATAATGTAATGCTGTACTGTTCTGTATAAAGTATGTTCATTATGTCCTCAGTTGTATATAATGTAATGTAACTGTACTGTTCTGTATAAAGTATGTTCATTATGTCCTCAGTTGTATATAATGTAATGCTGTAATGTAATGTTCTGTACTGTTCTGTATAAAGTATGTTATGTCATTATGTCCTCAGTTGTATATAATGTAATGGTGTACTGTTCTGTATAAAGTATGTTCATTATGTCCTCAGTTGTATATAATGTAATGTAATGCTGTACTGTTCTGTATAAAGTATGTTCATTATGTCCTCAGTTGTATATAATATAATGTAATGCTGTACTGTTCTGTATAAAGTATGTTCATTATGTTCTCAGTTGTATATAATATAATGTAATGCTGTACTGTTCTGTATAAAGTATGTTCATTATGTCCTCAGTTGTATATAATGTAATGGTGTACTGTTCTGTATAAAGTATGTTCATTATGTCCTCAGTTGTATATAATGTAATGTAATGCTGTTCTGTGTAAAGTATGTTCATTATGTCCTCAGTTGTATATAATGTAATGTAATGCTGTACTGTTCTGTATAAAGTATGTTCATTATGTCCTCAGTTGTATATGTCCTCAATATAATGTAATGTACTGTTCTGTATAAAGTATGTTCATTATGTCCTCAGTTGTATAAAATGTAATGTACTGTTCTGTATAAAGTATGTTCATTATGTCCTCAGTTGTATATAATGTAATGTAATGCTGTACTGTTCTGTATATTATGTATTGTTCATTATGTCCTGTATAAAGTATGTTCATTATGTCCTCAGTTGTATATAATGTCAGTTGTATATAATGTAATGTAATGTAATGCTGTACTGTTCTGTATAAAGTATGTTCATTATGTCCTCAGTTGTATATAAATGTAATGGTGTACTGTTCTGTATAAAGTATGTTCATTATGTCCTCAGTTGTATATATAATGTAATGCTGTACTGTTCTGTATAAAGTATGTTCATTATGTCCTCAGTTGTATATAATGTAATGCTGTACTGTTCTGTATAAAGTATGTTCATTATGTCCTCAGTTGTATATAATGTAATGTAATGCTGTACTGTTCTGTATAAAGTATGTTCATTATGTTCATTATGTAAATGTAATGCTCAGTTGTTCATATGTCCTCAATATAATGTAATGCTGTACTACTTCTGTATAAAGTATCTTGTATAAATGTATGTTCATACTGTTCTGTATAAAGTTGTATTATGTCCTCAGTTGTATATAATGTAATGCTGTACTGTTCTGTATAAAGTATGTTCATTATGTCCTCAGTTGTATATAATGTAATGCTGTACTGTTCTGTATAAAGTATGTTCATTATGTCCTCAGTTGTATATAATGTAATGGTGTACTGTTCTGTATAAAGTATGTTCATTATGTCCTCAGTTGTATATAATGTAATGTAATGTACTGTTCTGTATAAGGTATGTTCATTATGTCCTCATTGTTATAATGTAATGTAATGTACTCTGTATAAGTTGTTCTCATTGTATATAATATAATGTAATGCTGTACTGTTCTGTATAAGGTATGTTCATAATGTTCTCATTTGTATATAATATAATGTAATAATGTACTGTTCTGTATAAAGTATGTTCATTATGTCCTCAGTTGTATATAATGTAATGGTGTACTGTTCTGTTTAAAGTATGTTCATTATGTCCTCAGTTGTATATAGTGTAATGTTGTACTGTTCTGTATAAAGTATGTTCATTATGTCCTCAGTTGTATATAATATAATGTAATGCTGTACTGTTCTGTATAAAGTATGTTCATTATGTCCTCAGTTGTATATAATATAAAAGTGTTCATTATGTCTGTACTGTTCTGTATAAAAGTATGTTCATTATGTCCTCAGTTGTATATAATGTAATGGTGTACTGTTCTGTTTAAAGTATGTTCATTATGTCCTCAGTTGTATATAATGTAATGCTGTACTGTTCTGTATAAAGTATGTTCATTATGTCCTCAGTTGTATATAATGTAATGTAATGCTGTACTGTTCTGTATAAAGTATGTTCATTATGTCCTCAGTTGTATATAATGTAATGCTGTACTGTTCTGTATAAAGTATGTTCATTATGTCCTCAGTTGTATATAATGTAATGTGTACTGTTCTGTATAAAGTATGTTCATTATGTCCTCAGTTGTATATAATGTAATGTAATGCTGTACTGTTCTGTATAAAGTATGTTCATTATGTCCTCAGTTGTATATAATGTAATGTAATGCTGTACTGTTCTGTATAAAGTATGTTCATTATGTCCTCAGTTGTATATAATGTAATGGTGTACTGTTCTGTATAAAGTATGTTCATTATGTCCTCAGTTGTATATAATGTAATGGTGTACTGTTCTGTATAAAGTATGTTCATTATGTCCTCAGTTGTATATAATGTAATGCTGTACTGTTCTGTATAAAGTATGTTCATTATGTCCTCAGTTGTATATAATGTAATGTTGTACTGTTCTGTATAATAATGAATGTTCATTATGTCCTCAGTTGTATATAATATAATGTAATGCTGTACTGTTCTGTATAAGGTATGTTCATTATGTTCTCATTTGTATATAATATAATGTAATGCTGTACTGTTCTGTATAAAGTATGTTCATTATGTCCTCAGTTGTATATAATGTAATGGTGTACTGTTCTGTTTAAAGTATGTTCATTATGTCCTCAGTTGTATATAATGTAATGTTGTACTGTTCTGTATAAAGTATGTTCATTATGTCCTCAGTTGTATATAATGTAATGTAATGCTGTACTGTTCTGTATAAAGTATGTTCATTATGTCCTCAGTTGTATATAATGTAATGTAATGCTGTACTGTTCTGTATAAAGTATGTTCATTATGTCCTCAGTTGTATATAATGTAATGCTGTACTGTTCTGTATAAAGTATGTTCATTATGTCCTCAGTTGTATATAATGTAATGTTGTACTGTTCTGTATAAAGTATGTTCATTATGTCCTCAGTTGTATATAATGTAATGTAATGCTGTACTGTTCTGTATAAAGTATGTTCATTATGTCCTCAGTTGTATATAATGTAATGGTGTACTGTTCTGTATAAAGTATGTTCATTATGTCCTCAGTTGTATATAATGTAATGTGAACAGTACAGCATTACATTACATTATATACAACTGCGGACATAATGAACATACTTTATACAGAACAGTACAGCACATTACATTATATACAACTGAGGACATAATGAACATACTTTATACAGAACAGTACACCATTACATTATATACAACTGAGGACATAATGAACATACTTTAAACAGAACAGTACACATTTACATTATATACAACTGAGTACATAATGAACATACTTTATACAGAACAGTACACCATTACATTATATACAACTGAGGACATAATGAACATACCTTATACAGAACAGTACAGCATTATATTATATACAACTGAGGACATAATGAACATACTTTATACAGAACAGTACAGCATTACATTACATTATATACAACTGAGGACATAATGAACATACCTTATACAGAACAGTACAGCATTACATATATACAACTGGACATAAATGAAGATACTTTATACAGAACAGTACAGCATCACATTATATACAACTG
>JAHKKI010000394.1:0-12538 GCA_029465975.1 Dallia pectoralis | reverse complement strand
CGGGTTCAATCCCCGGCATCTCCACTTTTTCTACATTCTGTCACTTAATTCAGGAACTCCAATTCATACATTTCATTTAGATTCAATAACTAAAATATGAATGTATAGTGAGTTTAGCGTTTAGCGCCTACCTATTTATGAATACATTTTGGAAACAGTCCATGTTGTGTAATCTCAAGCTAGAGCAAACAAACTTTAGTGTTGGTGTGAAATTCACTTTGGAACAAACATGTCTGCTATCAATTAGTTTGTACCTGTAATGTGCAGCAACAAGGGGAAAGACAGACAGGATACGCTGATTGTGACAACACCCAGCAAACGGTAAGACCCGGCAATGAGTTGTCTCAGCCAGTCTCATTTGAACACTGAGAGGCCTACTTGAAAGAGGATCTACAGTGGAGAAAAATAGGTATGCATAGTGTTAATTTTGATATGGAAGATATTGAAGAACCATTTCAACTGAATTCTTGGCAGTTCGATGAATGTCCACAGCTGATGAACAGTATGAGAATGACAAAAGTTAGGAATATTTTAAAGATGTCAGATGTGAGGTTTGCCACATGCGGACAGAACAATGACTCCATACAATGCTCATGTCCCGAAAAGTGTCTTAGTTGCCTGACAACCATGTTTAGCCCTACTATTGAGCCATTTGCAGATTCCCAGACACACAAAACCATTCAAACATCTAACCATGTCCTTTCTGTTTTAGGGATCCAGAAATACACCTCCGTTCTCCCGCTCCATCCTGTCACCTTTGGAACCTGCCTGACCGACGCATACATACAGAGGGTTCAGGGCTTTTAACTTAACTGATGAAGATAGAATAGATATAATTATCCTGCCTATCCAGTCCACAGCATCTGCTTAGGTTTATACCTCATGTTCAAATCTGTTTGAGAGAGAAAGGAAGAGAGAAAGCGGGTAAGAGATGGGCGGAGATAAACAGAGAGTGAGAGAGAGAAGAGGAAGAGAGTTATCTTAGTTTTTTCAATCCTGTCATTAAGAGGATTTCATCAAAATGTTACTAACCCTGTTTCTCACTACGCACGGTCAAACATGACAACACACAGACACACACACACACACACACACACACACACACACACACACACACACACACACACACACACATCCTTGATGTTCCACACTAGAGCCTCCTCACAGAGGCTTTAGTTACACATTACATTTATTTTTAAATGCAATTTTCATATTTCTGAACCTTATATTTTAAAATTAAAATAACACGGATCAATTTTAAATATTGCATTCATTTTTGTTCTGTTTCAAGGTGCTAAACAAGTCATATAAATAAATGTACATGCCCAGGAAATTATTTAATTATACGTGGAACCTTTTAAAACATAAAATAAAAATGTGTGATGAGACAAGAAGGAAAACTGTATATCTTTAGATGGAAATAGGAATCTCTGCATTAATACCACGCACGCACGCACGCACACACAGATTGGTTTTAGTGGTGGCGTTGGTGGAATGAGGAAGACTATTGTGAAAGCTCAGAAAGGGGGGTCAGGGGGATGAAGAGGGTTTATAGTTTGACTGAGGAGACGGGAGTGAGAATGACTCGGTTGACCAGGGATGAGCGAGGCACACATCTGTTCAGAGGGAGAATAGAGAACCAGAAGGGGACTAAATGTAAGGTAAGCATTGGATAAACTGCATAATATATCAGCCATTAGACTCAACATGTTGGTACACTGGAATATTTCTGAGTTAGTGTGTGTGTGTGTGTGATATTGAATAAATGTTCTGCATGCAGGGATTCAGTTACGATTCCAGTTTTGGTGTAAAGACGCATCAAATAGCTTTCATTAAAATTCATGTATTTATGCCGGATTCTAACTATACCTCATCTTTAGTACATTACAAGCATGCAGGCATACTTTGGCAAGACAGTATATGCTATAATAACGTGTATTTCCATGACATGGTCTGACAGAAGGCATTAAACCATTCGTGCGTGTTGGATCGCACTAAGCGCACTGCAACAGTCAGTGGTCCAAACAGAGAGTGCATGTTTGGTACCCAACATAACAACACAATCAATGAATTAACTTCCGCAGACCCGGCTTATAACTCAACCTGACAACAACACATTACTTCCTCCTCCGAGACTCACTCACATAATTGTACCCCCCTTACCCCCGTCATTTCTCTCTGTGATATACAGACCCCTCCCTTCTCTGTCTTTCACGATACTCATTACTTGATTCTCTCCTTGATAGAGAGCAGAGAGACCACTTGTCTTTTATTTCCCCCCTGCTCCATCTAGCTGTCCCTTGAGAAAATGACCGAGCCCCCATTTCACTTTAATCCAATTTTACAATTCTTCTCCTGGTTGCTCTCAACCAACCAACCATCCATCCATCTCGTTGCGCCCCTCTTTAACTAAATGATACCCACTAATTAAATTACAGTTCTTTGACCTTCTCAACCACGCTTACAACCACACACATTCCACACACGGTTTCCCTGTAAAATAAAATCATGCAATGTCTCATATGAATTTTGTCGATCTTCTGATTAGTTAGATATATTGTTTGTTTTCCTTTAGGACCATTTAATCTACAATTGTATGATTACAATCAGTTACATTACATGTATGCTTAATATAGACAAACCTTTTTATTGTTATTTTTTAAATTATGAGCTTACTGTATTTAACGCCTCTCCAAATGGAACTTCCTAAAGCTGCGGGTTCGAGACACAGCACACCAAACGCCACAGTAATGTCTGCTTTAGGTGTTTATCACAAAGTGACAGAATAAAGGTAACCCTCAACAAGTAAACACGTGTCTGTCATCCTCCCTCCTTCCTCTCTCCATTCCCTGTTTTTCAGTGATCGGTTTAACCGCATTCGGGAGGTCCTGAAAGCCCATCAAGGCTCACCTGTTATCTGTATCGTCAACCGGAACACCGAGACACTAATAACACCAGTCGGTCCCGTGAGCGTTGTGTGTCTGAACTGAGGGCCGATAAACGTTCACGAACAACTTTCTCAAGAACAACGTTTCTCAAGTTATATTGAAACAATGTGAACCCCAGCGGGATGGAGATAGTGGCGTGGGGTATTCTCCTCCTGTGCGCGTGCGAGCGCCTGCACACGGTGTCGTTGGCCGGGATCCAAGGCTCGGCAGTTGCCCCAACAACAGTTGCCCCAACAACAGTTGCCATAACAACAGTTGCCCAAACAACAGATGCCCCAACAACAGATGCCCCAACAACAGTTGCCATAACAACAGATGCCCCAACAACAGTTGCCCCAACAACAGTTGCCATAACAACAGATGCCAGCGCTCTTCCTGTTACCCCCACGGACGACGAAAACCCCAGATTGGTGGTGAGAGAATATCCAGATGGGGTTAGGGACTATAGGCCTATAGACTAAATTAACATCCACAAGTGACAAATTGCTATTTTTTATAATAACCTCTCAAATAGAAATGTTTAAAATAAATAGTAATGGTGATTAAGTGAAAGTAACAGCAGTTATGTACTTTACTTGTCTTCACTGTGTACTCTTTACCCACCACCACTGCTACGCATCAGAATGCGCCAGTGTTTTTACTTCTCTACATTGTGCAGGTCATAATATTTCGCCTGATCTGCTAGCCTCCCAATACATAAAGCAGGACCCTTATCTTTTTGTCATCACAGGATTGGTTGACACGGTATGGATATCTCCCACCCACGGACACATCCACTGGACAGCTACAGGCTTGGACTGCCGTCCTCACCAGGCTGTTCGAGCCATGCAAAGTTCGCAGGCCTCCAGGCCACTGGAGTGGCAGGTGAGAAAAAGATTAAGAATATTAGGGTTTCTGTTTCCATTCTCTCTGTGTTTCTCTGTCTTTCCACTACATGTTCTCTCTCTCTCCCTCTCACTTAATCATTTATTTATTTGTTTCTTTTTATTTTCCTTGTCTCGCTCTCTCTCTCTGTTTCTCGCAGATGAGGAGAGACGCTGGCACTGACTCGAGCTAGGCGTTGTTCACTGCCAGATGAAGGGGAGGAGCCAAAATCACGGGCCAATCAGCTCCTGGAAGGGGAAAGCCTGAGGAGGAAAGGACTGTAACCACCTGGTCACGAAGGAACATCAACTGGAGGTTAAATATACCACTGCTTATCCTTGCTGTCATTACTGATGTCATCACCGTACTTAGTAAACACAACTCACACAGACACATGGCTTCTCTCTCTGAAATAAATCTCCCTAGGTTGAGTTCGTACCCCACTGTCGGCTCTCCCCTTTCCCGCGAGACTATTTGCTCCTGGTGTTCTACGCCCTGAGGGTGTGGCGGACCAAACTTCACTGGAGTTCCACGAGGTCGGTCACTTCCTTGGGATGTGAAGTCTGAGGGAAATAGATTGGTCCCACCACCTCTCTCCCCCGCTGATCTAACTTCCTGGGTCATTGTTTGCCAGGTGGGAGGCCCCGATGGGGCGGACCTGCAGGTGGACTTCCTCCGCGGTTTCACGGTGACAGCTACCCGTTCGACGGGGCAGGGGGCCGTCGGCCATGCCTTCTTCCCCTCCGATCCGGCACGAGCAGGAGCAGTGCACCTAGATGCCGAAGAGGAGGGCATTCCGACAGCCGGGTAAGTGACGCCAGATGCCCGGTGACAGCATCTACTGGGGGTTTAGTGCAGAGAACTAGATGATTAAAGGATCCTACACCTTCCCCAGCCTCTGAGGGTACGGACCTGTTCACGGTGCTGGTGCATGAGTTCGGACACGCCCTGGGTCTCTCACACTCCTCTGCCAGGCACTCTGTGATGAGGCCTTACTACCACGGCCCTGCCGGAGACCCCCTCCACTACCGGCTGGGCCCCACGACCTGGAGTTGATCACCGCGCTGTACGGTCAGTCTACTCACAGGATTATGTATGTGTGCAGTTGGAGCATGTGTGTGTGTGTGTGTGTGTGTGTGTGTGTGTGTGTGCAATATGAGTGTGTGTGTGCAGTATGAGTGTGTGTGTGTGTGTGTGCAGTAGAGTGTGTGTGTGTGTGTATGTGTGTGCAGTATGAGTGTGTGTGTGTATGTGGGTGCAGCAGTTGGAGCATGTGTGTGTGTATGTGTGCAGTATGAGTGTGTGTGTGTGTATGTGTGTATGTGTGTGGAGTAGGAGCGTGTGTGTGTGTGCAATATGAGTGTGTGTGTGTATGTCTGTGGAGTATGAGCGTGTGTGTGCAGGAGCGTGAGTGTGTGTGTATGTGGGTGCAGTATGAGAGTGTGTGTGTGTGCAGTAGGAGCTTGTTTGTGTAGTAGGAGCGTGTGTGTGTGACAGTGTAGCGTGCCAGTCCTTTATGTGGTTGTTGGTGTTGCAGGAAGTGCTCCTCTCCTGACCCCGAACCTCCACGGCACGGCATGGCGACGGGCACGGACACAAACACGTTCACGGACACAAACACAGGTACTGACACAAACACAGGGACTGACACAAACACAGGTACTGACACAAGACCACCTTGACCAGACAGGTGATTAGACAAAAGTCACATAACCAACAACTGTTCCCTCCTATGCCCGTTTCCCTTTTCTCCTTCTCCTCCCTTCTCCCCCTTCCTCCTCCCTTCTCCTCCCCTTCCTCCCTTCTTTCCTCCCTTCTCCTCCCGCTGCTCTTTTTCCACTCAGCCATTCTATGGACCGCTGTAACACCAGCTTCGATGCAGTGGCCAAGATTAGAGGAGAGACGTTCTTCTTCCGAGGTGAGTGTGGTGGCTTCCTGTTTGTTCTCCTGCGCCCAAGCATTCCCCAGTGTCCCGTGTTGATCCACATGGCTGCCCCCTGGTGGAGGGAGTGTGTACTGACCTCAAGTCTCTCTCACCCACCCGGTAGGGCTGACTATGTGGCGGGTCAGTAGCGGGGACTGATTTCGGGGCGAGGGCATCAGTTAGAAGGCTGTGGCGGGGTCTGCCCGAACCTCCCCCTTTGCAGGCTGTTTTGGAGAGGCACTCAGATAACACCATTGTCTTCATCACTGGTAGGTAACCTCTGACCTCTGTCAGTCCAAACACACACCCATGTCCGGGTAAAAGGTCCTAATGGTACAGTTCTAGAACAGCATTGTATAACTGACCACATCACTCATCACACAACTGCCCACATTACTCAACACATAACTGACCACAACTCTTTTCCCGTTTGTTTTTTAGGCAGCCAGTTTTGGGAGTTCAAGGACCTCTCTCCAGGACGGGGTTTCCCCGCCTCTCAGCCCTCTCGAAGGCGGGGGGACAGCAGAAGAGATAGAAGAGGGAGGAGGTGAAGGAAAGGGAGGCATGGGGGCAGGGCCTAATGTGGACTCAGATGAAGGACCTGTGTGGGGAGATTGGGGCGAGGGAAGCAGAAGGAAGAGAAGAAGAGAGTGACACCTGGACCAAACTTATTGAAGGAGGAGTGAATGGGATTATCACTGGGAGAGACGGTAAGAGAGACGTGAGGGAGACAGTGAAAGAGAGGGTGTGAATGAGGGTGGGACAGGCGTGAGAGAGAGGGTGGGACAGACGTGAGAGAGAGAAGTGAGAGAGAGGGGGACAGACGGAGAGTGAGGGGGGGGACAGACGTGAGAGAGAGAAGTGAGAGAGAGGGTGGACAGACGTGAGAGAGAGAAGTGAGAGAGAGGGTGGGACAGACGTGAGAGAGAGAAGTGAGAGAGAGGGTGGGACAGACGGAGAGAGAGGGTGGGACAGACGTGAGAGTGAGGGTGGGACAGACGTGAGAGAGAGAAGTGAGAGAGAGGGTGGGACAGACCGACACCGTGTGCACGCGCTCGCACGCGCACAGGAGGAGAATACCCCACGCCACTATCTCCATCCCGCTGGGGTTCACATTGTTTCAATATAACTTGAGAAACGTTGTTCTTGAGAAAGTTGTTCGTGAACGTTTATCGGCCCTCAGTTCAGACACACAACGCTCACGGGACCGACTGGTGTTATTAGTGTCTCGGTGTTCCGGTTGTCGATACAGATAACAGGTGAGCCTTGATGGGCTTTCAGGACCTCCCGAATGCGGTTAAACCGATCACTGAAAAACAGGGAATGGAGAGAGGAAGGAGGGAGGATGACAGACACGTGTTTACTTGTTGGGGGTTACCTTTATTCTGTCACTTTGTGATAAACACCTAAAGCAGACATTACTGTGGCGTTTGGTGTGCTGTGTCTCGAACCCGCAGCTTTAGGAAGTTCCATTTGGAGAGGCGTTAAATACAGTAAGCTCATAATTTAAAAAATAACAATAAAAAGGTTTGTCTATATTAAGCATACATGTAATGTAACTGATTGTAATCATACAATTGTAGATTAAATGGTCCTAAAGGAAAACAAACAATATATCTAACTAATCAGAAGATCGACAAAATTCATATGAGACATTGCATGATTTTATTTTACAGGGAAACCGTGTGTGGAATGTGTGTGGTTGTAAGCGTGGTTGAGAAGGTCAAAGAACTGTAATTTAATTAGTGGGTATCATTTAGTTAAAGAGGGCGCAGAGATGGATGGATGGTTGGTTGGTTGAGAGCAACCAGGAGAAGAATTGTAAAATTGGATTAAAGTGAAATGGGGGCTCGGTCATTTTCTCAAGGGACAGCTAGATGGAGCAGGGGGGAAATAAAAGACAAGTGGTCTCTCTGCTCTCTATCAAGGAGAGAATCAAGTAATGAGTATCGTGAAAGACAGAGAAGGGAGGGGGTCTGTATATCACAGAGAGAAATGACGGGGGTAAGGGGGGGTACAATTATGTGAGTGAGTCTCGGAGGGAGGAAGTAATGTGTTGGTTGTCAGGTTGAGTTATGAAAGCCCGGGTCTGCGGAAGTTAATTCATTGATTGTGTTGTTATGTTGGGTACCAAACATGCACTCTCTGTTTGGACCCACTGACTGTTGCAGTGCGCTTAGTGCGATCCAACACGCACGAATGGTTTAATGCCTTCTGTCAGACCATGTCATGGAAATACACGTTATTATAGCATATACTGTCTTGCCAAAGTATGCCTGCATGCTTGTAATGTACTAAAGATGAGGTATAGTTAGAATCCGGCATAAATACATGAATTTTAATGAAAGCTATTTGATGCGTCTTTACACCAAAACTGGAATCGTAACTGAATCCCTGCATGCAGAACATTTATTCAATATCACACACACACACACACACTAACTCAGAAATATTCCGTGTACCAACATGTTGAGTCTAATGGCTGATATATTATGCAGTTTTATCCAATGCTTACCTTACATTTAGTCCCCTTCTGGTTCTCTATTCTCCTCTGAACAGATGTGTGCCTCGCTCATCCCTGGTCAACCCGAGTCATTCTCACTCCCGTCTCCTCAGTCAAACTATAAACCCTCTTCATCCCCTGACCCCCCCTTTCTGAGCTTTCACAATAGTCTTCCTCATTCCACCAACGCCACCACTAAAACCAATCTGTGTGTGCGTGCGTGCGTGCGTGGTATTAATGCAGAGATTCCTATTTCCATCTAAAGATATACAGTTTTCCTTCTTGTCTCATCACACATTTTTATTTTATGTTTTTTAAAAGGTTCCACGTATAATTAAATAATTTCCTGGGCATGTACATTTATTTATATGACTTGTTTAGCACCTTGAAACAGAACAAAAATGAATGCAATATTTAAAATTGATCCGTGTTATTTTAATTTTAAAATATAAGGTTCAGAAATATAAAAATTGCATTTAAAAATAAATGTAATGTGTAACTAAAGCCTCTGTGAGAGGCTCTAGTCAGGGAAACATCAAGGATAGTGTGTGTGTGTGTGTGTGTGTGTGTGTGTGTGTGTGTGTGTGTGTGTGTGTGTGTGTGTGTGTGTGTGTGTGTGTGTGTGTGTGTGTGTGTGTGTGTGTGTGTGTGTGTGTGTGTGTGTGTGTGTGTGTGTGTGTGTGTGTGTGTGTGTGTGTGTGTGTGTGTGTGTGTGTGTGTGTGTGTGTGTGTGTGTGTGTGTGTGTGTGTGTGTGTCTGTGTGTTGTCATGTTTGACCGTGCGTAGTGAGAAACAGGGTTAGTAACATTTTGATGAAATCCTCTTAATGACAGGATTGAAAAAACTAAGATAACTCTCTTCCTCTTCTCTCTCTCACTCTCTGTTTATCTCCGCCCATCTCTTACCCGCTTTCTCTCTTCCTTTCTCTCTCAAACAGATTTGAACATGAGGTATAAACCTAAGCAGATGCTGTGGACTGGATAGGCAGGATAATTATATCTATTCTATCTTCATCAGTTAAGTTAAAAGCCCTGAACCCCTCATGTATGTATGCGTCGGTCAGGCAGGTTCAAAGGTGACAGGATGGAGCGGGAGAACGGAGGGTGTATTTCTGGATCCCTAAAACAGAAAGGACATGGTTAGATGTTTGAATGGTTTTGTGTGTCTGGGAATCTGCAAATGGCTCAATAGTAGGGCTAAACATGTGGTTGTCCAGGCAACTAAGACACTTTTCGGGACATGAGCATTGTATGGAGTCATTGTTCTGTCCCGCATGTGGCAAACCTCACATCTGACATCTTTAAAATATTCCCTAACTTTTGTCATTCTCATACTGTTCATCAGCTGTGGACATTCATCCGAACTGCCAAGAATTCAGTTGAAATGGTTCTTCAATATCTTCCATATCAAAATTAACACTATGCATACCTATTTTTCTCCACTGTAGATCCTCTTTCAAGTAGGCCTCTCAGTGTTCAAACAGAACTGGCTGAGACAACTCATTGCCCGGGTCTTACCGTTTGCTGGGTGTTGTCACAATCAGCGTATCCTGTCTGTCTTTCCCCTTGTTGCTGCACATTACAGGTACAAACTAATTGATAGCAGACATGTTTGTTCCAAAGTGAATTTCACACCAACACTAAAGTTTGTTTGCTCTAGCTTGAGATTACACAACATGGACTGTTTCCAAAATGTATTCATAAATAGGTAGGCGCTAAACGCTAAACTCACTATTACATTCATATTTTAGTTATTGAATCTAAATGAAATGTATGAATTGGAGTTCCTGAATTAAGTGACAGAATGTAGAAAAGAAGTGGAGATGCCGGGGTTTGAACCCGGGGCCTCATACATGCAAAGCATGCGCTCAACCACTGAGCTACATCCCTACATATCTGACACGTTGAATAAATAACATATATAATACATACAATGCATTTATGTTGACTGTATATACAAATGGCTGTATATAAAGTTCACTTTTGTTACTAAACCAGTCATTTATCCTACTAAATATCAACAACTAAATACTAAATATCAACAACAGTGCCTGCTCCGTAGTTTTGATAAACACCGCCATATCTACTTCCGCCATGTGGATGGATGTTTTCGGATTATCAGCTTCCGGTCCTTGAAGAGGAGTTAGCATAGCCACATTAATTGTTTGGCGTTAGAATAAATACCATGGCCGACAAAGTGCAAATACAAGAGGCAATTAAAACACAAGGAGAAGTCGTGCGGAAACTAAAGACAGAAAAAGCTAGCAAAGAACAGGTCAGTACCCATAACCAAGCACGATTTATTAAATGACCATGTAGAATATTGCCATAACGTCCTTATGCCATAAGGCTAACGTAACAGTAGCTATCTGGCTAATCCATGCCGTAGATCTGCCTCGCCGGTCACTGTCAGATGAATGGCAAATATAGCTGGTGCTCAATAAAAAAGTAGCATGTCATTGGCGTTGAAAATGAAGTATGTACTATTGTATGACTTAGGAAACGTAACAGATATGGTTTCAAATATACATAGATCAACCGTGAATGCGAGCTGATGCAATCTCCATGTAATTTGTCATTCTACAGTTAAGACCGATTTTAGCTAGCTATATAGTAAGCTAGGTACAGTATATTTTTGTTCCATGCAGGAATTGTAAAATGTAACAATGTTTATGATATCCTAACTGAATGTTTGGACGGAGTCTTCCTAAACCGGCGTTTCTTTTGCCATATTTTCTTTTATTATGTTAAGGTTTCCATTTAACTTGTATTTTATGCATTTTAAAAGTAGAAAGCAAACACCATAGGAGTCATTAACTGGGGTGACATAGACAAATTGGTAGGAGTCACGGTTAACTGGGGTGACATAGACACCATAGGAGTCACGGTTAACTGGGGTGACATAGACACCATAGGAGTCACGGTTAACTGGGGTGTGACATAGACACCATAGAGCTCACGGCTAACGGGGGTGACATAGACACCATAGGAGCTCACGTGCTAACGGGGGTGACATAGATACCATAGGAGCGGTTAACTGGGGTGACATAGACACTATAGGAGTCACGGTTAATCAGTGACATAGACACCATAGGAGTCACGGTTAACGGGGTGCATATAGAATTGCAGAGCCACGGTTAACTGGGGTGACATAGACACCATAGGAGTCACGGTTAATCTGGGGTGACATAGATACTACAGGAGTCACGGTTAACTGGGGTGACATAGACACCATAGAGTCACACTGAGGTGACAGATACTCATAGGAGTCACAGTTCCTCCCCACTTCAACTCCATTATGGCCGGGTATACTTTGGTCGCATACTGCATTGAACTATTTCTCGCACAGTCGAACGTGACGTGCTTATATACTTCTAATCTTTTGATTAAAAATAGCTGGAGAAGTGATATCTCCTGTGACAAAGGGAAGGGTGTGAACTTTTGACCAATCACAGTCTGCAAACTGAAGCAAAAAGAAAGGGAAGCTAGATAATACATACAATGTCAAAGAATTACTAAAGCAGAAAGCATTATTAACAAATAGTTACCATGCACCTAATTCCAAGTGGAAGTATACGTTTGCCGAAATATGATCTCACTGCCTTGTCTTCATTTGCTGGCTGGTGCCAAACACCAGCGTATTACACCAAAACATCAGGCTCTATTACTCACGCCTGTCCCACCCTCTCTCACGTCCTGTCCCACCCTCTCTCTCATCACTTTCTCACGCCTGTCCCACCCTCTCTCACTTCTCTCACGCCTGTCCCACCTCTCACGCCTGTCCCACCCTCTCTCCTACCCTCTCTCTCACGTCCGTCCCACCCTCTCTCTCACTTCTCTCTCTCACGCCCGTCCCACCCTCTCCTCACGTCTGTCCCACCCTCTCTCACTTCTCTCTCAGCCGGTCTGTCCCACCCTCTCTCTCACTTCTCTCTCTCACATCCGTCCCACCCTCTCTCCTCTACGCCTGTCCCACCCTCTCTCCTTTCACGCCTGTCCCACCTCTCTCACGCCTCGTCCCACCCTCTCTCACTTCACGCCTGTCCCACCCTCTCTCACGCCCGTCCCACCCTCTCTCACTTCTCACGCCTCGTCCCACCTCTCCTCACGCCTCCGTCCCACCCTCTCTCTCACTTCTCTCTCACGCCTGTCCCACCCCCTCTCACGCCTGTCCCACCCTCTCTCACTTCTCTCTCACGCCTGTCCCACCCTCTCTCACGCCCACCTCCCACCTCTCTCACGCCTGTCCTAATTCCTCTCTCTCACGTCTGTCCCACCCTCTCTCACGTCCGTCCCACCC
>JAHKKI010000393.1:0-12541 GCA_029465975.1 Dallia pectoralis | reverse complement strand
CAGCAATACATTATATACAACTGAGGACATAATGAACATACTTTATACAGAACAGTACAGCATTACATTACATTATATACAACTGAGGACATGATGAACATACTTTATACAGAACAGTTCAGCATTACATTACATTATATACAACTGAGGACATAATGAACATACTTTATACAGAACAGTACAGCATTACATTATATATACAACTGAGGACATAATGAACATACTTTATACAGAACAGTACAGCATTACATTACATTATATACAACTGAGGACATAATGAACATACTTTATACAGAACAGTACAGCATTACATTATATACAACTGAGGACATAATGAACATACTTTATACAGAACAGTACAGCATTACATTACATTATATACAACTGAGGACATAATGAACATACTTTATACAGAACAGTACAGCATTACATTACATATATACAACTGAGGACATAATGAACATACTTTATACAGAACAGTACAGCATTACATTATTATATACAACTGAGGACATAATGAACATACTTTATACAGAACAGTACAGCATTACATTATTATATACAACTGAGGACATGATGAACATACTTTATACAGAACAGTTCAGCATTACATTATATATACAACTGAGGACATAATGAACATACTTTATACAGAACAGTACAGCATTACATTACATTATATACAACTGAGGACATAATGAACATACTTTATACAGAACACTACAGCATACATTACATTATATACAACTGAGGACATATTATATTTATACAGAACAGTTATATTACATTATATACAACTGAGGACATAATGAACATACTTTATACAGAACAACTGAGGACATAATGAACATACAACAGTACAGCATACATTATATACAACTGAGGACATAATGAACATACTTTATACAGAACAGTACAGCATTACATTACATTATATACAACTGAGGACATAATGAACATACTTTATACAGAACAGTACAGCATTACATTATTATATACAACTGAGGACATAATGAACATACTTTATACAGAACAGTACAGCATTACATTATATACAACTGAGGACATAATAACATACTTTATACAGAACAGTACAGCATTACATTATATACAACTGAGGACATAATGAACATACTTTATACAGAACAGTACAGCATTACATTATATACAACTGAGGACATAATGAACATACTTTATACAGAACAGTACAGCATTACATTACATTATATACAACTGAGGACATAATGAACATACTTTATACAGAACAGTTCAGCATTACATTACATTATATACAACTGAGGACATAATGAACATACTTTATACAGAACAGTACAGCATTACATTATATACAACTGAGGACATAATGAACATACTTTATACAGAACAGTACAGCATTACATTATATACAACTGAGGACATAATGAACATACTTTATACAGAACAGTACAGCATTACATTATATATACAACTGAGGACATAATGAACATACTTTATACAGAACAGTACAGCATTACATTACATTATATACAACTGAGGACATAATGAACATACTTTATACAGAACAGTACAGCATTACATTACATTATATACAACTGAGGACATAATGAACATACTTTATACAGAACAGTACAGCATTACATTACATTATATACAACTGAGGACATAATGAACATACTTTATACAGAACAGTTCAGCATTACATTACATTATATACAACTGAGGACATAATGAACATACTTTATACAGAACAGTACAGCATTACATTATTATATACAACTGAGAACATAATGAACATACTTTATACAGAACAGTACAACATTACATTATATACAACTGAGGACATAATGAACATACTTTATACAGAACAGTACAGCATTACATTATATACAACTGAGGAACATAATGAACATACTTTATACAGAACAGTACAGCATTACATTACATTATATACAACTGAGGACATAATGAACATACTTTATACAGAACAGTACAGCATTACATTATATACAACTGAGGACATAATGAACATACTTTATACAGAACAGTACAGCATTACATTACATTATATACAACTGAGGACATAATGAACATACTTTATACAGAACAGTACAGCATTACATTATATATACAACTGAGGACATAATGAACATACTTTATACAGAACAGTACAGCATTACATTACATTATATACAACTGAGGACATAATGAACATACTTTATACAGAACAGTACAGCATTACATTACATTATATACAACTGAGGACATAATGAACATACTTTATACAGAACAGTACAGCATTACATTACATTATATACAACTGAGGACATAATGAACATACTTTATACAGAACAGTACAGCATTACATTATATACAACTGAGGACATAATGAACATACTTTATACAGAACAGTACAGCATTACATTATATACAACTGAGGACATAATGAACATACTTTATACAGAACAGTACAGCATTACATTATATACAACTGAGGACATAATGAACATACTTTATACAGAACAGTACAGCATTACATTATTATATACAACTGAGGAACATAATGAACATACTTTATACAGAACAGTACAGCATTACATTATATACAACTGAGGACATAATGAACATACTTTATACAGAACAGTACAGCATTACATTATATACAACTGAGGACATAATGAACATACTTTATACAGAACAGTACAGCATTACATTACATTATATACAACTGAGGACATAATGAACATACTTTATACAGAACAGTACAGCATTACATTATATATACAACTGAGGACATAATGAACATACTTTATACAGAACAGTACAGCATTACATTATATACAACTGAGGACATAATGAACATACTTTATACAGAACAGTACAGCATTACATTATATATACAACTGAGGACATAATGAACATACTTTATACAGAACAGTACAGCATTACATTATATACAACTGAGGACATAATGAACATACTTTATACAGAACAGTACAACATTACATTATATACAACTGAGGACATAATGAACATACTTTATACAGAACAGTACAGCATTACATTACATTATATACAACTGAGGACATATGAACATACTTTATACAGAACAGTTCAGCATTACATTACATTATATACAACTGAGGACATAATGAACATACTTTATACAGAACAGTACAGCATTACATTATATACAACTGAGGACATAATGAACATACTTTATACAGAACAGTACAGCATTACATTACATTATATACAACTGAGGACATATGAACATACTTTATACAGAACAGTACAGCTTACATTATATACAACTGAGGACATAATGAACATACTTTATACAGAACAGTACAGCATTATTACATTATATACAACTGAGGACATAATGAACATACTTTATACAGAACAGTACAGCATTACATTATTATATACAACTGAGGACATAATGAACATACTTTATACAGAACAGTACAGCATTACATTACATTATATACAACTGAGGACATAATGAACATACTTTATACAGAACAGTACAGCATTACATTACATTATATACAACTGAGGACATAATGAACATACTTTATACAGAACAGTACAGCATTACATTATATTATAAACTGAGGACATAATGAACATACTTTATACAGAACAGTTCAGCATTACATTATATATACAACTGAGGACATAATGAACATACTTTATACAGAACAGTACAGCATTACATTATATACAACTGAGGACATAATGAACATACTTTATACAGAACAGTACAGCATTACATTACATTATATACAACTGAGGACATAATGAACATACTTTATACAGAACAGTACAGCATTACATTACATTATATACAACTGAGGACATAATGAACATACTTTATACAGAACAGTACATTACATTACATTATATACAACTGAGGACATAATGAACATACTTTATACAGAACAGTACAGCATTACATTACATTATATACAACTGAGGACATAATGAACATACTTTATACAGAACAGTACAGCATTACATTATATATACAACTGAGGACATAATGAACATACTTTATACAGAACAGTACAGCATTACATTATATACAACTGAGAACATTATGAACATACTTTATACAGAACAGTACAGCATTACATTATATACAACTGAGGACATAATGAACATACTTTATACAGAACAGTACAGCATTACATTACATTATATACAACTGAGGACATGATGAACATACTTTATACAGAACAGTTCAGCATTACATTACATTATATACAACTGAGGACATAATGAACATACTTTATACAGAACAGTACAGCATTACATTATATACAACTGAGGACATAATGAACATACTTTATACAGAACAGTACAGCATTACATTACATTATATACAACTGAGGACATAATGAACATACTTTATACAGAACAGTACAGCATTACATTATATACAACTGAGGACATAATGAACATACTTTATACAGAACAGTACAGCATTACATTACATTATATACAACTGAGGACATAATGAACATACTTTATAACAGAACAGAACAGTACAGCATTACATTACATTATATACAACTGAGGACATAATGAACATACTTTATACAGAACAGTACAGCATTACATTATATATACAACTGAGGACATAATGAACATACTTTATACAGAACAGTACAGCATTACATTATATATACAACTGAGGACATAATGAACATACTTTATACAGAACAGTACAGCATTACATTATTATATACAACTGAGGACATAATGAACATACTTTATACAGAACAGTACAGCATTACATTACATTATATACAACTGAGGACATAATGAACATACTTTATACAGAACAGTACAGCATTACATTACATTATATACAACTGAGGACATAATGAACATACTTTATACAGAACAGTACAGCATTACATTATATACAACTGAGGACATAATGAACATACTTTATACAGAACAGTACAGCATTACATTATATACAACTGAGGACATAATGAACATACTTTATACAGAACAGTACAGCATTACATTACATTATATACAACTGAGGACATAATGAACATACTTTATACAGAACAGTACAGCATTACATTATATACAACTGAGGACATAATGAACATACTTTATACAGAACAGTACAGCATTACATTATATACAACTGATATACAACTGAGGACATATGAACATACTTTATACAGAACAGTACAGCATTACATTATATACAACTGAGAACATTATGAACATACTTTATACAGAACAGTACAACATTACATTATATACAACTGAGGACATAATGAACATACTTTATACAGAACAGTACAGCATTACATTACATTATATACAACTGAGGACATAATGAACATACTTTATACAGAACAGTACAGCATTACATTATATACAACTGAGGACATAATGAACATACTTTATACAGAACAGTACAGCATTACATTATATACAACTGAGGACATAATGAACATACTTTATACAGAACAGTACAGCATTACATTATATTATATACAACTGAGGACATAATGAACATACTTTATACAGAACAGTACAGCATTACATTATATACAACTGAGGACATAATGAACATACTTTATACAGAACAGTACAGCATTTCAATATATATACAACTGAGGACATAATGAACATACTTTATACAGAACAGTACAGCATTACATTATATACAACTGAGGACATAATGAACATACTTTATACAGAACAGTACAGCATTACATTACATTATTATTACAACTGAGGACATGATGAACATACTTTATACAGAACAGTTCAGCATTACATTATTATATACAACTGAGGACATAATGAACATACTTTATACAGAACAGTACAGCATTACATTATTATTATACAAACTGAGGACATAATGAACATACTTTATACAGAACAGTACAGCATTACATTACATTATATACAACTGAGGACATAATGAACATACTTTATACAGAACAGTACAGCATTACATTATATACAACTGAGGACATAATGAACATACTTTATACAGAACAGTACAGCATTACATTATATATACAACTGAGGACATAATGAACATACTTTATACAGAACAGTACAGCATTACATTACAACTGAGGACATTACATTATATACAACAACTGAGGACATAATGAACATACTTTATACAGAACAGTACAGCATTACATTATATACAACTGAGGACATAATGAACATACTTTATACAGAACAGTACAGCATTACATTATATACAACTGAGGACATAATGAACATACTTTATACAGAACAGTACAGCATTACATTATATTATATACAACTGAGGACATTATGAACATACTTTATACAGAACAGTACAGCATTACATTATATACAACTGAGGACATAATGAACATACTTTATACAGAACAGTACAGCATTACATTATATACAACTGAGGACATAATGAACATACTTTATACAGAACAGTACAGCATTACATTACATTATATACAACTGAGGACATAATGAACATACTTTATACAGAACAGTACAGCATTACATTATATACAACTGAGGACATAATGAACATACTTTATACAGAACAGTACAGCATTACATTATATACAACTGAGGACATAATGAACATACTTTATACAGAACAGTACAGCATTACATTACATTATATACAACTGAGGACATAATGAACATACTTTATACAGAACAGTACAGCATTACATTATATACAACTGATATGAACATACTTTATACAGAACAGTACAGCATTACATTATATACAACTGAGGACATAATGAACATACTTTATACAGAACAGTACAGCATTACATTACATTATATACAACTGAGGACATAATGAACATACTTTATACAGAACAGTACAGCATTACATTACATTATATACAACTGAGGACATAATGAACATACTTTATACAGAACAGTACAGCATTACATTATATACAACTGAGGACATAATGAACATACTTTATACAGAACAGTACAGCATTACATTACATTATATACAACTGAGGACATAATGAACATACTTTATACAGAACAGTACAGCATTACATTATATACAACTGAGGACATAATGAACATACTTTATACAGAACAGTACAGCATTACATTATATACAACTGAGGACATAATGAACATACTTTATACAGAACAGTACAGCATTACATTATTATATACAACTGAGGACATAATGAACATACTTTATACAGAACAGTACAGCATTACATTACATTATATACAACTGAGGACATAATGAACATACTTTATACAGAACAGTACAGCATTACATTATATACAACTGAGGACATAATGAACATACTTTATACAGAACAGTACAGCATTACATTACATTATATACAACTGAGGACATAATGAACATACTTTATACAGAACAGTACAGCATTACATTATTATATACAACTGAGGACATAATGAACATACTTTATACAGAACAGTACAGCATTACATTATATACAACTGAGAACATTATGAACATACTTTATACAGAACAGTACAGCATTACATTACATTATATACAACTGAGGACATAATGAACATACTTTATACAGAACAGTACAGCATTACATTACATTATATACAACTGAGGACATAATGAACATACTTTATACAGAACAGTACAGCATTACATTACATTATATACAACTGAGGACATAATGAACATACTTTATACAGAACAGTACAGCATTACATTATATTATATAACAACTGAGGACATAATGAACATACTTTATACAGAACAGTACAGCATTACATTATTATATACAACTGAGGACATATGAACATACTTTATACAGAACAGTACAGCATTACATTATTATATACAACTGAGGACATAATGAACATACTTTATACAGAACAGTACAGCATTACATTATATACAACTGAGGACATATGAACATACTTTATACAGAACAGTACAGCATTACATTATATACAACTGAGGACATAATGAACATACTTTATACAGAACAGTACAGCATTACATTACATTATATACAACTGAGGACATGATGAACATACTTTATACAGAACAGTACAGCATTACATTATTATATACAACTGAGGACATAATGAACATACTTTATACAGAACAGTACAGCATTACATTACATTATATACAACTGAGGACATAATGAACATACTTTATACAGAACAGTACAGCATTACATTACATTATATACAACTGAGGACATAATGAACATACTTTATACAGAACAGTACAGCATTACATTACATTATATACAACTGAGGACATAATGAACATACTTTATACAGAACAGTACAGCATTACATTATATACAACTGAGGACATAATGAACATACTTTATACAGAACAGTACAGCATTACATTACATTATATACAACTGAGGACATAATGAACATACTTTATACAGAACGATACAGCATTACATTATATACAACTGAGGACATAATGAACATACTTTATACAGAACAGTACAGCATTACATTACATTATATACAACTGAGGACATAATGAACATACTTTATACAGAACAGTACAGCATTACATTACATTATATACAACTGAGGACATAATGAACATACTTTATACAGAACAGTACAGCACATTAATGAGGACATACTTACTATACAGAACAGTACAGCATTACATTATATACAACTGAGGACATAATGAACATACTTTATACAGAACAGTACAGCATTACATTATATACAACTGAGGACATTATGAACATACTTTATACAGAACAGTACAGCATTACATTATATACAACTGAGGAAACATTATGAACATACTTTATACAGAACAGTACAACATTACATAATATACAACTGAGGGACATAATGAACATACTTTATACAGAACAGTACAGCATTACATTACATTATATACAACTGAGGACATAATGAACATACTTTATACAGAACAGTACAGCATTACATTATATACAACTGAGAACATTATGAACAGTACAACATTACATTATACAGAACAATGAACATACTTTATACAGACAGCATTACATTATATACAACTGAGGACATAATGAACATACTTTATACAGAACAGTACAGCATTACATTACATTATATACAACTGAGGACATAATGAACATACTTTATACAGAACAGTACAGCATTACATTATATTATATACAACTGAGGACATAATGAACATACTTTATACAGAACAGTACAGCATTACATTACATTATATACAACTGAGGACATAATGAACATACTTTATACAGAACAGTACAGCATTACATTACATTATATACAACTGAGGACATAATGAACATACTTTATACAGAACAGTACAGCATTACATTATATACAACTGAGGACATAATGAACATATTTTATACAGAACAGTACAGCATTACATTACATTATATACAACTGAGGACATAATGAACATACTTTATACAGAACAGTACAGCATTACATTATATACAACTGAGGACATAATGAACATACTTTATACAGAACAGTACAGCATTACATTATATTATATACAACTGAGGACATAATGAACATACTTTATACAGAACAGTACAGCATTACATTACATTATATACAACTGAGGACATAATGAACATACTTTATACAGAACAGTACAGCATTACATTACATTATATACAACTGAGGACATAATGAACATACTTTATACAGAACAGTTCAGCATTACATTATATACAACTGAGGACATAATGAACATACTTTATACAGAACAGTACAGCATTACATTACATTATATACAACTGAGGACATAATGAACATACTTTATACAGAACAGTACAGCATTACATTATATACAACTGAGGACATAATGAACATACTTTATACAGAACAGTACAGCATTACATTACATTATATACAACTGAGGACATAATGAACATACTTTATACAGAACAGTACAGCATTACATTATATACAACTGAGGACATAATGAACATACTTTATACAGAACAGTACAGCATTACATTATATACAACTATATACAACTAATGAACATGATGAACTTTATACAGAACAGTACAGCATTACATTACATTATATACAACTGAGGACATAATGAACATACTTTATACAGAACAGTACAGCATTACATTATATACAACTGAGGACATAATGAACATACTTTATACAGAACAGTACAGCATTACATTATATATACAACTGAGGACATAATGAACATACTTTATACAGAACAGTACAGCATTACATTACATTATATACAACTGAGGACATAATGAACATACTTTATACAGAACAGTACAGCATTACATTACATTATATACAACTGAGGACATAATGAACATACTTTATACAGAACAGTACAGCATTACATTATTATATACAACTGAGGACATAATGAACATACTTTATACAGAACAGTACAGCATTACATTATATACAACTGAGGACATAATGAACATACTTTATACAGAACAGTACAGCATTACATTACATTATATACAACTGAGGACATAATGAACATACTTTATACAGAACAGTACAGCATTACATTACATTATATACAACTGAGAACATTATGAACATACTTTATACAGAACAGTACAGCATTACATTATATACAACTGAGGACATAATGAACATACTTTATACAGAACAGTACAGCATTACATTACATTATATACAACTGAGGACATAATGAACATACTTTATACAGAACAGTTCAGCATTACATTACATTATATACAACTGAGGACATAATGAACATACTTTATACAGAACAGTACAGCATTACATTATATTAACTACAACTGAGGACATAATGAACATACTTTATACAGAACAGTACAGCATTACATTACATTATATACAACTGAGGACATAATGAACATACTTTATACAGAACAGTACAGCATTACATTATATACAACTGAGGACATAATGAACATACTTTATACAGAACAGTACAGCATTACATTATATACAACTGAGGACATAATGAACATACTTTATACAGAACAGTACAGCATTACATTACATTATATACAACTGAGGACATGATGAACATACTTTATACAGAACAGTTCAGCATTACATTACATTATATACAACTGAGGACATAATGAACATACTTTATACAGAACAGTACAGCATTACATTACATTATATACAACTGAGAACATAATGAACATACTTTATACAGAACAGTACAGCATTACATTACATTATATACAACTGAGGACATAATGAACATACTTTATACAGAACAGTACAGCATTACATTACATTATATACAACTGAGGACATAATGAACATACTTTATACAGAACAGTACAGCATTACATTACATTATATACAACTGAGGACATAATGAACATACTTTATACAGAACAGTACAGCATTACATTACATTATATACAACTGAGGACATAATGAACATACTTTATACAGAACAGTACAGCATTACATTATATACAACTGAGGACATAATGAACATACTTTATACAGAACAGTACAGCATTACATTATATGCAACTGAGGAAATAATGAACATACTTTATACAGAACAGTACAGCATTACATTACATTATATACAACTGAGGACATAATGAACATACTTTATACAGAACAGTACAGCATTACATTATATACAACTGAGGACATAATGAACATACTTTATACAGAACAGTACAGCATTACATTATATACAACTGAGGAATTATTGAACATACTTTATACAGAACAGTACAGCATTACATTATATACAACTGAGAACATTATGAACATACTTTATACAGAACAGTACAACATTACATAATATACAACTGGGGACATAATGAACATACTTTATACAGAACAGTACAGCATTACATTACATTATATACAACTGAGGACATAATGAACATACTTTATACAGAACAGTACAGCATTACATTATATACAACTGAGAACATTATAAACAAACTTTATACAGAACAGTACAACATTACATTATATACAACTGAGGACATAATGAACATACTTTATACAGAACACTACAGCAATACATTATATACAACTGAGGACATAATGAACATACTTCATACAGAACAGTACAGCATTACATTATATTATATACAACTGAGGACATGATGAACATACTTTATACAGAACAGTTCAGCATTACATTACATTATATACAACTGAGGACATAATGAACATACTTTATACAGAACAGTACAGCATTACATTATATTATATACAACTGAGGACATAATGAACATACTTTATACAGAACAGTACAGCATTACATTACATTATATACAACTGAGGACATAATGAACATACTTTATACAGAACAGTACAGCATTACATTATTATATACAACTGAGGACATAATGAACATACTTTATACAGAACAGTACAGCATTACATTACATTATATACAACTGAGGACATAATGAACATACTTTATACAGAACAGTACAGCATTACATTATATACAACTGAGGACATAATGAACATACTTTATACAGAACAGTACAGCATTACATTA
>JAHKKI010000392.1:0-12542 GCA_029465975.1 Dallia pectoralis | reverse complement strand
TTCTTCATCTTTTGGGGAAACTTTTTGACAGACTACAATGGTGGATCAGTCAGGTATAGGAAGACCAATGATTGGGGTAGGACAGCGGAATGGTGGTTCTGCGGAAACAACACTAATTGGAAAAGTGTATGACAAGAATTTGACGGTGGCGGTAGATATCACTGGGGAAGAAAAGTTAACTTTGATGGAACTAATACGGGGTATCAGGAAGCGTGGCCAGGTGAATGGGTGCAGGTTCAAAGGAAACCAGAAATATGAAGTCACTATGTCACATGAACGTGGGAAGGAGAAATTAATGGACGGTCTGAAGATTAAGTCATGTCGAGTGATGGCAAAAGACATATCTGCAGATGAAATGGTAGTATCCTTTTGAATCTGCCTGTATATATTGAGGACAACATTATTTTGGCCAAATTGCAGTTTTGGGGGTGTCTGCAGTATCTCCTATCAAGAGGAGAAATTGGCCGGGGACGGATGTAGCAGATGGAACAAGGTTCTGTAAGGTGAAATTCACGGAGAGTGTCCGCTCTCTGCCTTATTCAGTTAAATTGGACACGATGGAGGGGCCGGGAGTACTTCCGGTGATTCATGACAGACAGGTGAAGGTGTGCCGTGTTTGCATTCAACCGGGTCACGTCGTTCGGGAGTGTCCGGATTTCTTCTGTAGACGATGTAAGGCACAGGGACACTAATAAGCAGAGAGTGCAATCAACAGCAAGAGAGTCGATGCTCGGACTGTGGGGGAAATGGGCACGCAATGTGTGTGTCTTGCGGGGCTTTTGGGAGGAGTAGTGGAGATGGTGGAAGAGACGGATGAGGGCGCGGTGAGGGGCGCGGAGGAGGAGAATGACCAGGAGGAGGAGCAACAGGAAGATGTGGAAAGTGATGGTGAAGCTGATGTCGACCAGATTGGACCTAGCTTGGATGAGGCAGTCATGGATGGGGTAATTGTTAGTGGAGAAGACCCTGCATGTGCTGCTGGGGTGGACTCTACCGGGAACCCTATCCGGGGGCAGCCAGTGCCGTCCTGGAGGTAGAAGATGAACAGGTAATGCTCCCAGGAGTCTCGGGTGTGGGTGGAAGGATCCACAAAGCGGAAAGACTCTGGTGGCGAGGTATCGTTGGAGGATGTCAGAAGAGCTAGATCAAAGTTGTGGAGGAGAGGAGGCCTAAGGCCACAAAGAAGAAGAAAAATAATTCCTGATGTGGAAATACGCCATCTTCTTTATACTTCTAATGGTGAGTGTGATCTCTGTGAACATTAATAGCCTTAGGAATATGGGCAAATTTGATCAGGTGGTTGGCTCACTACGGGCAGACATTTTGTGCCTACAGGAGACTCACTGGACTGGATTCTAAAATGGCTGACGTGAGAAAGAGGTGGACGGAGGCTTTATTTCAATAATGGTGGTGAACGGAGGTGTGGGGTTGCTATTTTTGATTAGAGGTGATGTAGTGCAGAATGTACAGCAGCTGTATGCAGATGACAAGGACGACTTTTAATAATTCAATTTGAATACCTGAATGTTGTGTATACCTTGATGAATGTCTATGCACCCAATAACGAAGTGGAAAGATCCCATTTTTTTTAAGTTGATTGGGCAAAATGTAGCGGAACTGTATATTGGTGGGGGATTTTAATGTACGTATGACAACGTTGGATGCACCTAAGAGTGCTTACTTTCGCTCTGACGTGTCAAAGGGTGTTTTGGCAGGGGTTATGAATACGCATAATTTATGTGATGTATGGCGGGGTATGCATCCCTGCAAAAGAGAGTACTCGAGGCGGCAGGTTGTTTTGAACGAACTTAAGCAAAGTCAGATTGATTACTGTTTTGCAAGTGTAAATGTGGTGCCTGATTGTAGGAAGATGTGCTATACGTTTAACTTTATGAGTGACCATGCCTCAATGAGGTTTGTTCTGGGTCCCTGTGAGCCTAATAGGGGGGTGGAGTATGGTGTTTAAATGCGGGTCTGCTGAAAGAAGAAAAGTATGTACATTTAATATCCACCGGTATTAAAGATGAATTGAACAGGGAGTCTAGGATTGTTAATCCTGGGGTTTGGTGGGAGGGGCTGAAAGATAGAATTAGACAGATGAGCATTAAATATGCTAGAAAGAGGAGTTCTCAATTAAACAAGAAGGGAATGGAACTCAGAAGAAAGATGGAGAGAGAGTTACACAGAGCAGAAACAGAGGTGGGATATGACATTGCAGGGTTCATTCAAGCTCAAGCTGAGGTAAATGAATTTGATAAAAGTAGGTGTGTGGGGGCTATTGTGAGAAGCAGAGTACAATATGCATTAGAAGGGGAAAGAAGTACCTCTTTCTTTTTGGGATTGGAAAGAAAAGACAGGAAAGAAAGTATATTACTGAGCTGGAGAATGGAAGTGGGGAGAAAGTCACTGACTTAGTGGGGGTCTTGGATACTGTTGAGTGTTTTTATAAAGGATTATATACCAGGGGAGCACTGACCAGGGCTGTATTGACAGAGTGTTAAGTCATGTTAGTGCCAAAATATCTACAGATGAGAGTCTGATGTGTGATGCAGACTTGACAGTGAAGGAGATACGAGAGGCTATTAAGTCCATGAAGTGCAATAAAAGCCCTGGCTTAGATGGCCTGACGAGTGAGTTTTACAAAACGTTTGTGGATATTCTTGCTCCTGTTCTGTTAGAAGTGTATCAGCACATGGAACGGGCAGAGGAAGTCCCAGAATCATTGGCAACAAGTTCGGTCATTATGTTATATAAGAACAAAAGGGAAGTAAAGGGAATTTGGAAAATTATAGGCCGTTAAGTCTTTTGAATACAGATTATAAAATATTGACTAAGGTCCTGGCCGCCAGAATCAACAGAGTAATGGGGAGTATAATATCAGAAAATCAGGCATATAGTGTCCCTGGAAGGGATATAGCCGATATTGTATGTACGTTACGGGATGTGATTAGACAATTGTCTGTTGAGGGAGGTATAGTAATAAGCCTGGACTTCAACAAGGCTTTTGATAGGGTAGAGCATGGATATTTATGGCAGACACTTACGACTTTTGGATTTGGCCAGCGGATGGTAGACTGGATTCGATTGCTGTACGGTTCTGCCGTCAGTAGAGTGAAATGTAATGGACTGCTGACGGATGCTTTTCCCTTGGAAGGTCGGTAAGGCAGGGTTGCCCGATGTCTGCAGCTCTTTTCTGTATGTCAGTAGAGCCATTGGCGGCTATGCTCAAATCTGACCCACTGATAAGAGGTGTTATGCTCCCAGGGGGTGTTAGCATAGTGCAACAGTATGCAGATGATACTACTTGCACTGTTAGGGATGTGGAGAGTGTCAATAAAATAATGGAGTGTTTTGGGATGTTTGGGAGGGCATCTGGTGCAATGGTGAATGTAGAGAAGACAGAGATAATGTATCTGGGTGGGGTTACTGACCAGGGGTGTAGATACCATTTTAAAAAGGCAGACGCTTTAATAAAGGTGCTAGGGGTAAACCTAGGTAGTGATGAAAGGGAGGCTCGGGATGTGACATGGACAGGGGTCCTAAATAAAATAAAACACACCTTATCTTTTTGGAAGTTGAGAACTCTACATTTAAAAGGGAAGGTGGTGGTAGTGAATTCTCTTTTGCTTTCTAAGTGTGTTTATGTTATGGGTGTCCTTGAGATGCCGGATTGGGTCCTGAGGGGCTTGGGGGCCCTGGTATCAGAGTTTTTGTGGGGAGGGAAGGGGGCGAGGATATCCAGAGCCACTCTTGCTGCTGATTTGAAAGATGGGGTCTTAAATTGATTGACATTGATGCAAGACGAAAAGCTTTAAGAGTTAAAATGGTACAGAGGTATTTATATGGGCTGGAAGAATATGGTTGGAAGACATTCTTCAGAAATTTCTATATGAGGTTGGTGGATGCGAGGAGAGTGGGCTTCTAATGATCTGGAATAGGCCCATGTGTGACCGGGTTCCAGGTTTCTATGCGGAAGTATTTAAAGCTTGGGGAATTTCTTCCTTTTATCTCTTATAAGTGTGAGCATAAAGACTTGGTTATGAATCAGCCTGTGTTTTTAAATCCGAACATTTTAAATGAAGGGGAAAGTGCTGTACAGCCCATTATTTATAAGAGCGGACCTACATATGATAAAAGATTTTTCTTATGTGGTGATTCCGGGGTTTCTGAGGGACCAGGCAATTGTGGACATTGTGGGAGAGTGTACTGAAAATGTTTGGAGAGGCACAGTGATTAATTTGTATAACAAGGTGAAAGCTAGCATACCAGAGCAATGGGTTGCAATTGTAAATAAGGATGAGGTGGGGGAAGATCTGTTTGTGTTTCCGTACTTGTTTATTCGAAATGGGGACAAGTCTGAATCATTTGCAGGAGTAAAGACAAAACAAATGTACAGTCTTCTCATGGTGGTGGACAGGCCTGCATCAGAGTGGATGTGAGACGGGTGTTTCGGGAAAAGAGGTTGGTGTTATTTGGGAAAACTTATATGTGCATGGAAATAAAATTGAGTGTGAGGGTACTGATTTTAAAATTAGGCATAATAGAATTTACACAAAGATAGTTTTGCATCAGATAAATCACGATGTACAGAGGGGAATGTGATGTATGTGGGAGTCTAGCGGGGATTTGTTACATCTGTTTATTAAATGTCCTGAATTGGCAGGATATTTTTGTAAAGTTAAGGAGATGCTTTGGAAGAATTGGAATGCAGAAGTGTTTAGGGAGTTGGAGTGGGAGGAATTGGTTTTATTTGGGGTGTCGGGGGAATGGGGAGGGTGAATGTTGGATTGTTAAATATTGTAATGAGTTTTGTGAGATATGCGATATATTGTAGGAGGAATTATGCATTCTTTGAAAAGAAGAAAATGAATGTGTGGAGCCTATTTGTGTCTCTGTTTAGAGCTCATGTGGGTCTTTTGAGTAAATGGGAGTTGTTTGATTTTGAAGGAGCAATGTGTAGAAAACAGTTTGATTTCAAAAGGGGAGGATGGTGGTTTAAATTATAATTTTTGAAGGTGGCAATGATTAGAGTTGTTGTGGGTTTTGTTTGAATAGTGTATGTGATTGTCTATTAATATTGTATAAAATGTTGTAAATATTGAACATTGAGATGATTTTTGATAATAAAGAGAAAAAAAAAAAAAAAAAAAAACGCCCGATCTCGTCTGATCTCGGAAGCCAAGCAGGGTTGGGCTTGGATTTAGTACTTGGATGGGAGACCGCCTAGGAATATCTAGTGTTGTAAGCATTTTGTTATTTTCATGGCGGGAAGAAACAATCAATCAAAAGTTAATTATGCAGTGAAGAAATCAATAAGAGCTGTAATTTCAACTTGTCTTATCGCTTACGGCACACCACCCTACCAATGCCGATCTCGTCTGATCTTGGGAAGCCAAGCAGGGTCGGGCTTGGTTAGTACTTGGATGGGCGACCGCCTGGAATATCTAGTGTTGTAAGCATTTTGTTATTTTCTTGGCGGGAAGAAACAATCTATCAAAAAGTTAATTATGCAGTGAAGAAATCAATAACAGCTGTAATTTCAACTCTTCTAATAGCTTACGGCCACACCACCCTGAAAACGCCCCGATCTCGTCTGATCTCGGAAGCCAAGCAGGGTCGGGCTTGGTTAGTACTTGGATGGGAGTCCGCCTAGGAATATCTAGTGTTGTAAGCATTTTGTTATTTTCTTGGCGGGAAAGAAACAAACAATCAAAAAGTTAATTATGCAGTGAAGAAATCAATAAGAGCTGTAATTTCAACTGTTCTAATACCCTACGGCCCACCACCCTGAAACGCCCGATCTCGGAAGCCAAACCGGGTCGGGCTTGGTTAGTCTTGATGGGAGACCGCCTGGTAAATATCTAGTGTTGTTGTAAGCATTTTGTTATTTTCTTGACGGGGAAGAAACAAACAATCAAAGTTAATTATGCAGTGAAGAAATCAATAACAGCTGTAATTTCAACTTTTCCTGGTAACCTACGTACAACACCCTGAAACGCCCCGATCTCGGAAGCCAAACAGGGTCGGGCTTGGATTTAGTACTTGGATGGGAGACCGCCTAGGAATATCTAGTGTTGTAAGCATTTTGTTATTTTCTTGGCGGGAAGAAACAATCAATCAAAAGTTAATTATGCAGTGAAGAAATCAATAACAGCTGTATTTTCAAATGTTCTAATACCCTACGGCCACACCACCCTGAAAAACGCCTGATCTCGTCTGATCTCGGAAGCCAAGCAGGGTTTGGGCTTGGTTAGTACTTGGATGGGAGACCGCCTGGAATATCTAGTGTTGTAAGCATTTTGTTATTTTCTTGGCGGGAAGAAACAATCAATCAAAAGTTAATTATGCAGTGAAGAAATCAATAAGAGCTGTAATTTCAACTTTTCTAATAGCTTACAGCCACACACCCTGAAACGCCCGATCTCGTCTGATCTCGGAAGCCAAACAGGGTCGGGCTTGGTTAGTACTTGGATGGGAGACCGCCTAGTAATATCTAGTGTTGTAAGCATTTTGTTATTTTCTTGGGGAAGAAACAATCAATCAAAAAGTTAATTATGCAGTGAAGAAATCAATAGCAGCTGTATTTTTCAAATGTTCTAATACCTTACGGCCACACCACCCTGAAAACGCCTGATCTCGGAAACCAAACAGGTTCGGGCTTGGTTAGTACTTGGATGGGAGACCGCCTGGAAATATCTAGTGTTGTAAGCATTTTGTTATTTTCTTGGCGGGAAGAAACAAACAATCAAAAGTTAATTATGCAGTGAAGAAATCAATAAAGCTGTACTTTCAACTTTTCTAATAGCTTACAGCCACAACACCCTGAAACGCCGATCTCGAAGCTCGAAGCCAAACAGGGTCGGGCTTGCCAGTACTTGGATGGGGAGACCGCCTAGGAATATCTAGTGTTGTAAGCATTTTTGTTAGTTTTCTTGGCGGGAAGAAACAATCAATCAAAAGTTAATTATGCAGTGAAGAAATCAATAACAGCTGTAATTTCAACTCTTCTAATAGCTTACGGCCACACCACCCTGAAACGCCCGATCTCGTCTGATCTCGGAAGCCAAGCAGGGTTGGGCTTGGAAGCTACTTGGATGGGAACCGCCTAGGAATATCTAGTGTTGTAAGCATTTTTGTTATTTTCTTGGCGGTCTCACAACATTCCAAGGCGGTTAAATTATTTAACAAGCCCAACTTTATTTCCGAGATCAGACGAGATCAGGGTGGTGTGGCACGTAACTATTAGAAGAGTTGAAATTACAGCTGTTATTGATTTCTTCACTGCATAATTAACTTTTTGATAGATTGTTTCTTCCCGCCAAGAAAATAACAAAATGCTTACAACACTAGATATCCCAGCGATCTCCAAGTACTAACTCAAGCCCGACCCTGCTTGGCTTCCAGATCGACAAGATCGGGTTTTCAGGGTGGTGTGGCCGTAAGCGATAAGACAAGTTGAAATTAGCAGCTCTTATTGATTTCTTCACTGGGCATAATTAACTTTTTGATTGTTTGTTTCTTCCCGCCATGAAAATAACAAATGCTTACAACACTAGATATTTCCAGGCGGTCTCCCATCCAAGTACTAAACCAAGCCCGACCCTGTTTGGTTTCCGAGATCAGGCGTTTTCAGGGTGGTGTGGCCGTAGGGTATTAGAACATTTGAAAATACAGCTGTTATTGATTTCTTCACTGCATAATTAACTTTTTTGATTGATTGTTTCTTCCCCGCCAAGAAAATAACAAAATGCTTACAACACTAGATATTCTAGGGGCGCCATCCAAGTACTAACCAAGCCCAACCCTGCTGGCTTCCGAGATCAGACGAGATCGGGCGTTTTCAGGGTGTTGTGGCTGTAAGCTATTAGAAGAGTTGAAATTACAGCTGTTATTGATTTCTTCACTGCATAATAACTTTTTGATTGATTGTTTCTTCCCGCCATGAAAATAAAAAATGCTTACAACACTAGATATTCCTAGGCGGTCTCCCATCCAAGTACTAACCAAGCAAACTGCTCCGGCTTCCAGATCAGACGAGACATTTCAGGGTGGTGTGGCCGTAGGGTATTAGAACATTTGAAAATACAGCTGTTATTGATTTCTTCACTGCATAATTAACTTTTGATTGATTGTTTCTTCCCGCCAAGAGAATAATAAAATGCTTACAACACTAGATATCCTGGGAACTTCCCATCCAAGTACTAACAAGCCCGACCCTGTTTGGTTTCCAAGATCAGGCGTTTTCAGGGTGGTGTGGCCGTAGGGTATTAGAACATTTGAAAATACAGCTCTTATTGATTTCTTCACTGCATAATTAACTTTTTGATAGATTGTTTTCTTCCCGCCAAGAAATAACAAAAATGCTTACAACACTAGATATTTAGGCGGTCTCCCATCCAAGTACTAACCAAGCCGAACCCGGTACTTGGCTTCCGAGATCAGGAGATCGTTTTCAGGTAGTGTGGCCGTAAGCTATTAGAACATTTGAAATTACAGCTGTTATTATTTCTTCACTGCATAATTAACTTTTTGATTGATTGTTTCTTCCCGCAATGAAAATAACAAAATGCTTACAACACTAGATATTCCAAGGCGGACTCCCATCCAAGTAAACCAAGCCCAACCCTGCTTGGCTTCCGAGATCAGACGAGATCGGGCGTTTTCAGGGTGGTGTGGCCGTAAGCTATTAGAAGAGTTGAAATTACAGCTGTTATTGATTTCTTCACTGCATAATTAACTTTTTGATAGATTGTTTCTTCCCGCCAAGAAAATAACAAAATGCTTACAAACACTAGATATTCCTAGGCGGTCGCCTATCCAAGTACTAACCAAGCCCGACCCTGCTTGGCTTCCGAGATCAGACCGAGATCGGGCGTTTCAGGGTGGTGGCCGTAGCGATAAGACAAGTTGAAATTACAGCTCTTATTGATTTCTTCACTGCATAATTAACTTTTTGATTGATTGTTTCTTCCCGCCAAGAAAATAACAAAATGCTTACAACACTAGATATTCCCAGGCGGTCTCCCCATCCAAGTACTAACCAAGCCCTGTAGCTTCCGAGATCAGACGAGATCGGCGTTTTTTTTTTTTTTCTCTTTTATTATCAAAAATCATCTCAATGTTCAATATTTACAACATTTTATACAATATTAATAGACAATCACATACACTATTCAAAACAAAACCCACAACAACTCTAATCATTGCCACCTTCAAAAATTATAATTTAAAACCACCATCCTCCCCTTTTGAAATCAAACTGTTTCCTCTACATTGCTCCTTCAAAATCAAACAACTCCCATTTACTCAAAAGACCCACATGAGCTCTAAACAGAGACACAAATAGGCTCCACACATTCATTTTCTTCTTTTCAAAGAATGCATAATTCCTCCTACAATATATCGCATATCTCACAAAACTCATTACAATATTTAACAATCCAACATTCACCCCCTCCCCATTTCCCGACACCCAAATAAAACCAATTCCTCCCACTCCAACTCCCTAAACACTTCTGCATTCCAATTCTTCCAAAGCATCTCCTTAACTTTACAAAAATATCCTGCCAATTCAGGACATTTAATAAACAGATGTAACAAATCCTCCGCTAGACTCCCACATACATCACATTCCCTCTGTACATCGTGATTTATCTGATGCAAAACTATCTTTGTGTAAATTCTATTATGCCTAATTTTAAAATCAGTACCCTCACACTCAATTTTATTTCCATGCACATATAAGTTTTCCCAAATAACACCAACCTCTTTTCCCGGAAACACCCGTCTCCACATCCACTCTGATGCAGGCCTGTCCACCACCATGAGAAGACTGTACATTTGTTTGTCTTTACTCCTGCAAATGATTCAGACTTGTCCCCATTTCGAATAAACAAGTACGGAAACACAAACAGATCTTCCCCCACCTCATCCTTATTTACAATTGCAACCCATTGCTCTGGTATGCTAGCTTTCACCTTGTTATACAAATTAATCACTGTGCCTCTCCAAACATTTTCAGTACTGCTCTCACAATGTCACAATTGCCTGGTCCCTCAGAAACCCCGGAATCACCACATAAGAAAAATCTTTTATCATATGTAGGTCCGCTCTTATAAATAATGGGCTGTACAGCACTTTCCTTCATTTAAAATGTTCAGTTTAAAAACACAGGCTGATTCATAACCAAGTCTTTATGCTCACACTTATAAGAGATAAAAGGAAGAAATTCCCCCAAGCTTTAAATACTTCCGCATAGAAACCTGGAACCCGGTCACACATGGGCCTATTCCAGATCATTAGAAGCCCACTCTCGCATCCACCAACCTCATATAGAAATTTTCTGAAGAATGTCTTCCAACCATATTCTTCCAGCCCATATAAATACCTCTGTACCATTTTAACTCTTAAAGCTTTTCGTCTTGCATCAATGTCAATCAATTTAAGACCCCCATCTTTCAAATCAGCAGCAAGAGTGGCTCTGGATATCCTCGCCCCCTTCCCTCCCCACAAAAACTCTGATACCAGGGCCTCAAGCCCCTCAGGACCCAATCCGGCATCTCAAGGACACCCATAACATAAACACACTTAGAAAGCAAAAAAGAGAATTCACTACCACCACCTTCCCTTTTAAATGTAGAGTTCTCAACTTCCAAAAAGATAAGGTGTGTTTATTTTATTTAGGACCCCTGTCCATGTCACATCCCGAGCCTCCCTTTCATCACTACCTAGGTTTACCCCTAGCACCTTTATTAAAGCGTCTGCCTTTTTTAAAATGGTATCTACACCCCTGGTCAGTAACCCCACCCAGATACATTATCTCTGTCTTCTCTACATTCACCATTGCACCAGATGCCCTCCCAAACATCCCAAAACACTCCATTATTTTATTGACACTCTCCACATCCTAACAGTGCAAGTAGTATCATCTGCATACTGTTGCACTATGCTAACACCCCCTGGGAGCATAACACCTCTTATCAGTGGGTCAGATTTGAGCATAGCCGCCAATGGCTCTACTGACATACAGAAAAGAGCTGCAGACATCGGGCAACCCTGCCTTACCGACCTTTCAAGGAAAAGCATCCGTCAGCAGTCCATTACATTTCACTCTACTGACGGCAGAACCGTACAGCAATCGAATCCAGTCTACCATCCGCTGGCCAAATCCAAAAAAGTCGTAAGTGTCTGCCATAAATATCCATGCTCTACCCTATCAAAAGCCTTGTTGAAGTCAGGCTTATTACTATACCTCCCTCGACAGACAATTGTCTAATCACATCCCGTAACGTACATACAATATCGGCTATATCCCTTCCAGGGACACTATATGCCTGATTTTCTGATATTATACTCCCATTACTCTGTTGATTCTGGCGGCCAGGACCTTAGTCAATATTTTATAATCTGTATTCAAAAGACTTAACGGCCTATAATTTTCCAAATTCCCTTTACTTCCCTTGTTCTTATATAACATAATGACCGAACTTGTTGCCAATGATTCTGGGACTTCCTCTGCCCGTTCCATGTGCTGATACACTTCTAACAGAACAGGAGCAAGAATATCCACAAACGTTTTGTAAAACTCACTCGTCAGGCCATCTAAGCCAGGGCTTTTATTGCACTTCATGGACTTAATAGCCTCTCGTATCTCCTTCACTGTCAAGTCTGCATCACATCAGACTCTCATCTGTAGATATTTTGGCACTAACATGACTTAACACTCTGTCAATACAGCCCTGGTCAGTGCTCCCCTGGTATATAATCCTTTATAAAACACTCAACAGTATCCAAGACCCCACTAAGTCAGTGACTTTCTCCCCACTTCCATTCTCCAGCTCAGTAATATACTTTCTTTCCTGTCTTTTCTTTTCCAATCCCAAAAAGAAAGAGGTACTTCTTTCCCCTTCTAATGCATATTGTACTCTGCTTCTCACAATAGCCCCCACACACCTACTTTTATCAAATTCATTTACCTCAGCTTGAGCTTGAATGAACCCTGCAATGTCATATCCACCTCTGTTTCTGCTCTGTGTAACTCTCTCCCATCTTTCTTCTGAGTTCCATTCCCTTCTTGTTTAATTGAGAACTCCTCTTTCTAGCATATTTAATGCTCATCTGTCTAATTCTATCTTTCAGCCCCTCCCACCAAACCCCAGGATTAACAATCCTAGACTCCTGTTCAATTCATCTTTAATACCGGTGGATATTAAATGTACATACTTTTCTTCTTTCAGCAGACCCGCATTTAAACACCATACTCCACCACCCCTATTAGGCTCACAGGGACCCAGAACAAACCTCATTGAGGCATGGTCACTCATAAAGTTAAACGTATAGCACATCTTCCTACAATCAGGCACCACATTTACACTTGCAAAACAGTAATCAATTCGACTTTGCTTAAGTTCGTTCAAAACAACCTGCCGCCTCGAGTACTCTCTTTTGCAGGATGCATACCCCGCCATACATCACATAAATTATGCGTATTCATAACCCCTGCCAAACACCCTTTGACACGTCAGAGCGAAAGTAAGCACTCT
>JAHKKI010000391.1:0-12553 GCA_029465975.1 Dallia pectoralis | reverse complement strand
GATGGAACTTCAGGCTGACTGTGGAGTGTGTGGATGACTTGTGCTTGGACTGTAATCGTTTTGGGCTCAGTTGTGGTAGATGGGTTGTCAGTTGGAATGGGTACTAAGGGTGGGAAATCTTCTTCTACCAGATTAAAGTTGACTGTGAATGGGGTCTGGTCTGTTGGGTTGTTTGCCACTGGGATATTCCTCCCTGGTTGACTGGATAACAGACCTGGCATGGATGGCTTTGGGTCTAGGTGAGGAATACCTGTGATTGGAGTGTGAGTGGAAGACTGTTGTACGGGAACTGGAGCTGGAGGGCTAGTGGACGGTGTGTTCTTAAGTAAATGGGTCACTGCTGTGATGGTATTCTCCTGTAATCTATGTCGGTACCTTTGTTTTGCCCAACGAATAGCTGTATCTAGTGCATTATGGTTGAAGGGGAGGCCCATTGAAGACAGTGATGTGAAAGTTGCATGGTAGTGGTCACATAGTATCTGCATATTCACTGCCATCCAATTATGTGTGTTAGCTGCCACTTTCTGTTTTATGTCCATGTTTGGGGATGATGGTTTGATAAAATCTGTAAGTTTGTTTACCTGTTTCATCATCCCCACCGGAAAAGTGTTGGTTTTAATGGCAATGTCAATAATATGCCTGTGGTGTGTTGCTTGTATGAGCTTAAAATAGGTTTTAATGGTGGACTGTGTGTTAGCTAATGTGTGTGTTGCTCTGTGTTGTACTGTTGGGGGTATGTTTGTCTCCCCCTCCTGGATCAAAGCATCTAAGACAGTGAATCTATTGCTGAGCATATTTAAAACAGGTAAAGGTTAGGCACTTTGTCTGGTAAAAAGGATAAGTAATATATTGTTGTTTACCTCAACTCAGATCAGATGATGCCTGAAAAAGAGGTTTGTTTAAGAGGCAGGTAGAAGATGATGAGATGGGGAGCTTTTTTCAAAAAAACTCAGTTTTATTCATCGTGCCTTTTAATCAGCATGTGATTGGCATTGTCCTTGTATTTGTTGCTGGGAGCGACCCAGATGGAGTCCATATGTCGGGTATCCTAGATGGTTGTTTGGTTCTTTCCCAGTAGAGGTTGTTGATGGTTGTTGGGAGAAAAGTGCCTTCCCAGTAGCTGAGTTAAAATCTTTACTTTATTATTAAAAGCCCCTAAGAGGTATTCTAGAACAACAATAAGTTCACTGTAAATCAAAGAAAGAAAACAATAGAAAAGCAAGCCTGACGTTTCGCGTGAAAATACGCTTCTTCAGAGGCTGATACAGGTAGAAGTGGGGAGAAAAGGAGGTTTAAGTAGTATGGGATATGGGGAAAAGGGTGGTTTGCAATCAATTAATACAGGAGGTGAGCTCCTGATTGGTTATGCCCTAGACAGGTAAGTGGGGGAGGAGTTTCACAGCTGAATCCTGTTTATTTGTCATTTAAGTGCCATCCCCTTAATAATAAGAAGAGCTGGTTTCAAGGCACCCTGAATAAATAACATGTAGGGGAGGGATAAAAGAAAAACATGGAACAGACCTAAAATGGAGGAGGAGGAGACAAATGTTAGGCTCAAATCAATTAGACAGTTCTACTTTTGTCTTTAATAAGTTGCGAATAAAAAACGATGACCATAGAATTGTCCATATCAATAAACAGATTATTAGTTTCATAAGGGTTAGGTGGCATGGCAGTGGCACTGGCTAGGTTAGGTTTGTAGGAGGTTATTTTTGTGTTGGTTGGTACCCTAGGTTGCACGGGCCTACCGCCCTTGCACATCTCTACTGCTCCCATTCTTGACATCTCAATGTAATAATATATGTGTATATCTATGTATGTGTATATCAGTATGTTTATAACTATGTAATGTATGTGTCAGTAAGCACCAGGATTCTGCAGGCTGTAATCTAGTTTGGATTTATATAAAAGCAGGATGTTAGAGGGCCACCCAGCACATCTAAAACAAAATGGAGGTAAGAGTCTAAAAGTACAATATGTTAGGATTTAAAATGTATGTTAAGTGCCATAGTAGAATAAATAAATAAATATAATTAAATAGTGACACGGGTAATCCATAAAAACATGCTAAATGAATTACTTGTGTTAAATGCTTTATGTAGGATATACTTAAAATGCTTAAAAAGGTAAGTATAAAGAGATAAGTATAAATAAATAAGTACACAAATAAGTTATAAAAAGGCATGCTAGATGAACAAAGTTTGGGGAAAAGCCCTGTCCATATCATAGAAATAAAGAAAAGGAAGAAATTACATACAATCAAATAAATAATCCAACATATAAAATGTTTTTTGTAAAATTACTCAGACCTTTTAAAAAAATAAAATTGTGCATGGCCATCCTCCATCATTCCCTAATATTCAGCCCCAGTGGAAATATTGTCTTTAATTTGTTTATCCACTGGGACTCTGTTCTTTTCCTCTGCCTTAAGCTCCAGGGGTTAGTTTCCAGGCCTGTTATTATCAGATGGTTGGTGGAGTGATTTTGAAAGTGTTGTACGAGATGTGTTTGTAATGTGTTATTTTTTATTGTATAGAGGTGCTGTTTGAGTCTGGTTGGAATGTTGTACTGGGTTTCACCCACATATATGTTATGGCAAAGTGTACATGAAATGGCATATATTATGTTTGTGTCCTTGAGGGTTATACGTTGTGGAATGGGGATAGAGGTGTTGGCATGTGGGTTGTGAATGTGTGAGAGAAATCTATGATGTAATGTTTGAGTGATTGATGTGGAGGGTGAGGTGGAGAATTTTGCTTTTACCAACAGGTCCCTGAGATTGGGATTTTTACGGAATGCAGATATGAGTTTGAAATCCTGTAGCTGGGGGAATGTCTGCTGTGTGTAGTTGAATGCTGTTTTGAGTTTCATGTGGGCCTGTAAACAATGATGTGAATATGTGCTGATGAGAGGGATAATCTGATTCGGGTTATGGTTATGAATGGGCGGGTTAGGTTTAGGTATGGGGTTGGGAGGGTTAGGGTAAGGGTTAAGATTATGTGAAGTATTCAGGTTCAGGGTAGGGTTCTGGGTGGGAAGGTTAGGGTTAGGTGTGAGAGTGGAATGGTTATGGTTAGGATTAGGGTTGGGGTTGGGATTAGGGTTAGGTGTGGGAGTGGAATGGATAGGGTTAGGTATGGGGATGGAATGGTTATGGTTAGGATTAGGGTTAGGATTAGGGTTGGGTATGGGGTAGGAATGGTTAGGTGTGGGGTTGGAATGGTTAGGGTTAGGTGTGGTATTGGAGTGGTTATGGTTAGGGTTAGGTGTGGGGTTGGAATGGTTATGGTTAGGATTAGTGTAACGGTTAAGATTAGGGTTAGGTGTGGGAGTGGAATGGTTAGGGTTAGGTATGGGGTTGGAATGGTTAGGATTAGGGTTAGGGTTAGGGTTAGGGTTAGGGTTAGGGTTAGGGTTAGGTATGGTGTTGGAATGGTTAGGATTAGGGTTAGGTGTGGGGTGGAATGGTTAGGGTTAGGTATGGTGTTGGAATTTAGGATTAGGGTTAGGTGTGGTGTTGGAATGGTTAGGGTTAGGTATGGTGTTGGAATGGTTAGGATTAGGTTAGTATGGTGTTGGAATGGTTAGGAGGGTTAGGTATGGGGTTGGAGGGTTAGGGTTAGGTTAATGGTTAGGGTTAGGAAAAGATTAGGATCAGGGTTTGGTGTGGGAGTGTAATGGTTATGGTTATTGGGCCCCCACACGCTCCCCTTTATACCCCTCAGGAATCTCTTAGAGTAGCCCCTCCTCCTGAGGGAGCTAAAGAGGATGCGTGCCGCCTCCTCAGCATCCCCCTCCCATGTGCATAGTCTCTTAAATCGGATGAGTTGTGACTTTACTATGCCTTTAAATGTGTGTTTCGGATGATAACTGGATTTGTGAAGTAGTGCATGTGTGTCTGTGTCTTTAAAATAAACCTTTGTGTGTAAGAAGCCTGTATGAGTGTTTGGGATAAATACTGTGGTGTCCAGAAAGTTGACCTGTTGTGGATGGATCTCAAATTTTACTGTAATTGTGGGGTGGTGATTATTAAGTGTGTCAATGAATGCATTGAAATGTTCCAACCCATGTTGCCACACTCCAAAGATATCATCCAGATAGCGTTTGTAAAACATTGGCTGTAATTGACATTTTGCTAGTGCGGTGGATTCCCAATCTGCCATGTAAATGTTTGCATAAGCGGGTGCAAATTTCTTGCCCATCGCTGTACCATGTATCTGTAAAAATGTTTATTGTTAAATATAAAATCATTGTTCTTCAGGCCAAGTTCTAAAAGTTGTAAAATGTGTGTGTCTGGTCTGTTTGGATCTGGATATCTTTGGAGTGCGGCTTCCACAGCCCTCAGACCTGCTGGAATATCAATGTTGGTGTATAGTGAGTCTATATCAATTGTGAAAAGGTATGTATGCTGTGGAACTGGCAGAGTACAAAGTGTATCTATGAAATGATATGTATCTTTAATGTAACTGGGATGTTGTTGTGATATGGGATTAAGAAAAAGTCAATAAACTCTGCTGCTGCAGAGGATTCGCTGCCACAGTCTGAAATTATGGGTCTTCCTCTGGGGACCTCGAAAGGGACTGTCCACTTCTCAGGTGGCTGGTGTATTTTAGGGAGCAGGTAAAACAGACGTTGTCGAGGAATGTCTGGACCATCCAAATAAATCTTCTGTCTATGTGTAATGTAATTAGCTCTATAAAGATCTGAGTTTATTTGTCTTATTCTAGTTTGTGTATCTGCTTGTATGGATTGGGGAATGACCGTGTAATGTAGGCTGTTGGATAGTTGTCTATTAGCCTCTGAAAGATATTGCTGGTTATCCATGATGACAATTTTGGAGCCTTTGTCTGCTGGTTTGATGATAATGTGTTTATGTTTGCGAAGGTTTTGTATTGCTTGTCTTTCTCCTTCCAAAATGTTCTGTTTGGGTGTAAGAGTGGTGTATTTAAAATTTCTAATAATCTGTGTGTTGGTTTTGATCAAATTCCTGATGGGTGCTGAAATGGTGTTAGCTTTGGGTTCCCATCTGGATGGTGCACTAAAAGGTGGAGTGATAAAATCTGTAGTGTAATTAAAATGATCCAGAAGCCTCAGCGTCCGGTGATACCGGTGTATGTCCCTCTCGAGTTCCCCATGATCCAACCCAACAGGCACTGGAATAAAGCTAAGACCCCTTTCTAGTAGTTTTATTTCACAGGGTGATAGCTGTAAAATAGGAGACAGATTAAGGATGTTAGTGTGTTCAGGGAGGGGCCGTGGAAAGGCGTACCCTCCTGCTCTACTTTAACTGTTCAGCCCAGTTGTGTAGAATCCTGTGTGCTGTGGTAGGGGTCCAATGGATGTCATCTCCTCTGTGTGAAAATCTGTGTTATGTATTTCAAAAAGGGGTTATAATGTGTTGCTATGTGTTGGTTAAGAGATTTCAACAGAGCCTGTTGTCTGTCTGCAAGATGGGGTGAAAAGTTAATGATGGGTATGTATATCATGGCATTGGGATATGTAATAGCTGCTTGCTTATTGAGTGCTTGAAGCTGACCCACTGCTGTGCTCGCATGTACCTGGTCCTTGTTATTGATCCCCAGAGAGAGCACTACCACCCTAACATTGGGGTAGACCTGTGATTTGGCCAAAACTCCAGTGATGTGATGGAACTGTGCCCCGGTAGCTGTCAATTTGGATGTGTCCAAATGTGTGAGGGGGATTCTGCTTAAATTGGAGTCCCCTATGATAATGATGGGTTTTGTGGAATTGATTTCCCATTGATAGATTTTCCTGTTGGACCTATCGTGTCTGGTAGGATGGTAAATTGGTATAACTGGTGATGTCAGTGTGGAATGTCTAGTTGTAGGTGTGGAATGTCTGGGTGTAGGTGTGGAGTTTCTGGTTGTAGGCATGGGAGAAAGTCTTATAGTGGGTTCTATGCGGCCCCTCCCTTGTGGGGACAGAATAATGGGACCTGTCTTGTGGCCTCTAGATTGTGGAGAGGTTAGTACTGGGGAAGGCTCAGGTGGGAAGCCTACTGGAATGGTTTTCCTTTGCTGTGCCCCATCATCATTACTTTTTCCACCTCTACTTTCCTCTCCACAATAGCAGCTTCAATCGGATGTGTAGTGGTCTGAGTATGGGTCTCTGTGGGAACAATGTTCGAAATGTTAGAGGTTTTGAGAGCTGGGTTTGAAGCAGGCAGAATATCCAAATCCACATAAGTGGCTACATTGCTAATGGTAGTGGTGTTGGGTGGGTGTGCTCCCCTAGGGGCCCAGGAGAGGATGGAACTTCAGGCTGACTGTGGAGTGTGTGGATGACTTGTGCTTGGACTGTAATCGTTTTGGGCTCAGTTGTGGTAGATGGGTTGTCAGTTGGAATGGGTACTAAGGGTGGGAAATCTTCTTCTACCAGATTAAAGTTGACTGTGAATGGGGTCTGGTCTGTTGGGTTGTTTGCCACTGGGATATTCCTCCCTGGTTGACTGGATAACAGACCTGGCATGGATGGCTTTGGGTCTAGGTGAGGAATACCTGTGATTGGAGTGTGAGTGGAAGACTGTTGTACGGGAACTGGAGCTGGAGGGCTAGTGGACGGTGTGTTCTTAAGTAAATGGGTCACTGCTGTGATGGTATTCTCCTGTAATCTATGTCGGTACCTTTGTTTTGCCCAACGAATAGCTGTATCTAGTGCATTATGGTTGAAGGGGAGGCCCATTGAAGACAGTGATGTGAAAGTTGCATGGTAGTGGTCACATAGTATCTGCATATTCACTGCCATCCAATTATGTGTGTTAGCTGCCACTTTCTGTTTTATGTCCATGTTTGGGGATGATGGTTTGATAAAATCTGTAAGTTTGTTTACCTGTTTCATCATCCCCACCGGAAAAGTGTTGGTTTTAATGGCAATGTCAATAATATGCCTGTGGTGTGTTGCTTGTATGAGCTTAAAATAGGTTTTAATGGTGGACTGTGTGTTAGCTAATGTGTGTGTTGCTCTGTGTTGTACTGTTGGGGGTATGTTTGTCTCCCCTCCTGGATCAAAGCATCTAAGACAGTGAATCTATTGCTGAGCATATTTAAAACAGGTAAAGGTTAGGCACTTTGTCTGGTAAAAAGGATAAGTAATATATTGTTGTTTACCTCAACTCAGATCAGATGATGCCTGAAAAAGAGGTTTGTTTAAGAGGCAGGTAGAAGATGATGAGATGGGGAGCTTTTTTCAAAAAAACTCAGTTTTATTCATCGTGCCTTTTAATCAGCATGTGATTGGCATTGTCCTTGTATTTGTTGCTGGGAGCGACCCAGATGGAGTCCATATGTCGGGTATCCTAGATGGTTGTTTGGTTCTTTCCCAGTAGAGGTTGTTGATGGTTGTTGGGAGAAAAGTGCCTTCCCAGTAGCTGAGTTAAAATCTTTACTTTATTATTAAAAGCCCCTAAGAGGTATTCTAGAACAACAATAAGTTCACTGTAAATCAAAGAAAGAAAACAATAGAAAAGCAAGCCTGACGTTTCGCGTGAAAATACGCTTCTTCAGAGGCTGATACAGGTAGAAGTGGGGAGAAAAGGAGGTTTAAGTAGTATGGGATATGGGGAAAAGGGTGGTTTGCAATCAATTAATACAGGAGGTGAGCTCCTGATTGGTTATGCCCTAGACAGGTAAGTGGGGGAGGAGTTTCACAGCTGAATCCTGTTTATTTGTCATTTAAGTGCCATCCCCTTAATAATAAGAAGAGCTGGTTTCAAGGCACCCTGAATAAATAACATGTAGGGGAGGGATAAAAGAAAAACATGGAACAGACCTAAAATGGAGGAGGAGGAGACAAATGTTAGGCTCAAATCAATTAGACAGTTCTACTTTTGTCTTTAATAAGTTGCGAATAAAAACGATGACCATAGAATTGTCCATATCAATAAACAGATTATTAGTTTCATAAGGGTTAGGTGGCATGGCAGTGGCACTGGCTAGGTTAGGTTTGTAGGAGGTTATTTTTGTGTTGGTTGGTACCCTAGGTTGCACGGGCCTACCGCCCTTGCACATCTCTACTGCTCCCATTCTTGACATCTCAATGTAATAATATATGTGTATATCTATGTATGTGTATATCAGTATGTTTATAACTATGTAATGTATGTGTCAGTAAGCACCAGGATTCTGCAGGCTGTAATCTAGTTTGGATTTATATAAAAGCAGGATGTTAGAGGGCCACCCAGCACATCTAAAACAAAATGGAGGTAAGAGTCTAAAAGTACAATATGTTAGGATTTAAAATGTATGTTAAGTGCCATAGTAGAATAAATAAATAAATATAATTAAATAGTGACACGGGTAATCCATAAAAACATGCTAAATGAATTACTTGTGTTAAATGCTTTATGTAGGATATACTTAAAATGCTTAAAAAGGTAAGTATAAAGAGATAAGTATAAATAAATAAGTACACAAATAAGTTATAAAAAGGCATGCTAGATGAACAAAGTTTGGGGAAAAGCCCTGTCCATATCATAGAAATAAAGAAAAGGAAGAAATTACATACAATCAAATAAATAATCCAACATATAAAATGTTTTTTGTAAAATTACTCAGACCTTTTAAAAAAAATAAAATTGTGCATGGCCATCCTCCATCATTCCCTAATATTCAGCCCCAGTGGAAATATTGTCTTTAATTTGTTTATCCACTGGGACTCTGTTCTTTTCCTCTGCCTTAAGCTCCAGGGGTTAGTTTCCAGGCCTGTTATTATCAGATGGTTGGTGGAGTGATTTTGAAAGTGTTGTACGAGATGTGTTTGTAATGTGTTATTTTTTATTGTATAGAGGTGCTGTTTGAGTCTGGTTGGAATGTTGTACTGGGTTTCACCCACATATATGTTATGGCAAAGTGTACATGAAATGGCATATATTATGTTTGTGTCCTTGAGGGTTATACGTTGTGGAATGGGGATAGAGGTGTTGGCATGTGGGTTGTGAATGTGTGAGAGAAATCTATGATGTAATGTTTGAGTGATTGATGTGGAGGGTGAGGTGGAGAATTTTGCTTTTACCAACAGGTCCCTGAGATTGGGATTTTTACGGAATGCAGATATGAGTTTGAAATCCTGTAGCTGGGGGAATGTCTGCTGTGTGTAGTTGAATGCTGTTTTGAGTTTCATGTGGGCCTGTAAACAATGATGTGAATATGTGCTGATGAGAGGGATAATCTGATTCGGGTTATGGTTATGAATGGGCGGGTTAGGTTTAGGTATGGGGTTGGGAGGGTTAGGGTAAGGGTTAAGATTATGTGAAGTATTCAGGTTCAGGGTAGGGTTCTGGGTGGGAAGGTTAGGGTTAGGTGTGAGAGTGGAATGGTTATGGTTAGGATTAGGGTTGGGGTTGGGATTAGGGTTAGGTGTGGGAGTGGAATGGATAGGGTTAGGTATGGGGATGGAATGGTTATGGTTAGGATTAGGGTTAGGATTAGGGTTGGGTATGGGGTAGGAATGGTTAGGTGTGGGGTTGGAATGGTTAGGGTTAGGTGTGGTATTGGAGTGGTTATGGTTAGGGTTAGGTGTGGGGTTGGAATGGTTATGGTTAGGATTAGTGTAACGGTTAAGATTAGGGTTAGGTGTGGGAGTGGAATGGTTAGGGTTAGGTATGGGGTTGGAATGGTTAGGATTAGGGTTAGGTATGGGGTTGGAGTGGTTAGGGTTAGGTATGGTGTTGGAATGGTTAGGATTAGGGTTAGGTATGGTGTTGGAATGGTTAGGATTAGGGTTAGGTGTGGGGTTGGAATGGTTAGGGTTAGGTATGGTGTTGGAATGGTTAGGATTAGGGTTAGGTGTGGTGTTGGAATGGTTAGGGTTAGGTATGGTGTTGGAATGGTTAGGATTAGGGTTAGGTATGGTGTTGGAATGGTTAGGATTAGGGTTAGGTATGGGGTTGGAGTGGTTAGGGTTAGGTGTGGGGTTGGAATGGTTAGGGTTAGATTAGTGTAAAGATTAGGATCAGGGTTTGGTGTGGAGTGTAATGGTTATGGTTATTGGGCCCCCACACGCTCCCGCTATACCCCTCAGGAATCTCTTAGAGTAGCCCCTCCTCCTGAGGAGCTAAGAGGATGCGTGCCGCCTCCTCAGCATCCCCTCCATGTGCATAGTCTCTTAAATCGGATGAGTTGTGACTTTATGCCTTTAAATGTGTGTTTCGGATGATAACTGGATTTGTGAGTAGTGCATGTGTGTCCTTTAAAATAAACCTTTGTGTGTAAGAAGCCTGTATGAGTGTTTGGGATAAATACTGTGGTGTCCAGAAAGTGACCTGTTGTGGATGGATCTCAAATTTTACTGTAATTGTGGGGTGGTGATTATTAAGTGTGTCAATGAATGCATTGAAATGTTTCCAACCCATGTTGCCAAACAAGATAGCGTTTGTAAAACAGGGCTGTAATTGACATTTTGCTAGTCGGGTGGATTCCCAATCTCTGCCATGTAAAGGTTTATTTTTCTTGCCCAGACCATGTACTGTAAAAAATGTTTATTGTTAAATATAAAATCATTGTTCTTCAGGTTGTAAAATGTGTGTCACTGACTTTGGAGTGCACAAGACCTGCTGGAATATCAATGTTGGTGTATAGTGAGTCAGTGAGATGTATGCTGTGAACTGGCAGAGTACAACATTTAAAGGCTTTAATGTAAATGTCACAATAAACTCTGGATCATCCAGATTGGGGACCTCGAAAGGGACAGCCACTTCTCCAGGTTTGAATTTTTAGGGGTCCCAGGCCGGGGGGAGACCCCATGATTTCCCGGCTGTGGCACGCATCCTCTTTAGTTATCATGAGGAGGGGCTACTCTAAGAGATTCCTGAGGTATGATGGGAGCGGCAACTGGGGTTTCCCTAACTGTGGCCATAACCATTACACTCCCAACCCCTAACCCTGACCCTAACTTTACACTAATCCTAACCCCTAACCATTCCAACCCTACACCTAACCCTAACCCCTAACCCCAACCTAACCCTAATCCCTAACCCCACACACCAACCCTAATCCTAATTTTAACCATACCTAACCCTAACCCCAACACCACACCTAACCCTAATCCTAACCATTCCAACACCATACCTAACCCTAACCATTCCAACCCCACACCTAACCCTAATCCTAACCATTCCAACACCATACCTAACCCTAATCCTAACCATTCCAACACCATACCTAACCCTAACCACTCCAACCCCATACCTAACCTAATCCTAACCATTCCAACCCCATACCTAACCCTAACCATTCCACTCCCACACCTAACCCTAATCTTAACCGTTACACTAATCCTAACCATAACCATTCCAACCCCACACCTAACCCTAACCATAACCACTCCAATACCACACCTAACCCTAACCATTCCAACCCCACACCTAACCATTCCTACCCCATACCCAACCCTAATCCTAACCCTAATCCTAACCATAACCATTCCATCCCCATACCTAACCCTATCCATTCCACTCCCACACCTAACCCTAATCCCAACCCCAACCCTAATCCTAACCATAACCATTCCACTCTCACACCTAACCCTAACCTTCCCACCCAGAACCCTACCCTGAACCTGAATACTTCACATAATCTTAACCCTTACCCTAACCCTCCCAACCCCATACCTAAACCTAACCCGCCCATTCATAACCATAACCCGAATCAGATTATCCCTCATCAGCACATATTCACATCATTGTTTACAGGCCCACATGAAACTCAAAACAGCATTCAACTACACACAGCAGACATTCCCCAGCTACAGGATTTCAAACTCATATCTGCATTCCGTAAAATCCCAATCTCAGGGACCTGTTGGTAAAAGCAAAATTCTCCACCTCACCCTCCACATCAATCACTCAAACATTACATCATAGATTTCTCTCACACATTCACAACCCACATGCCAACACCTCTATCCCCATTCCACAACGTATAACCCTCAAGGACACAAACATAATATATGCCATTTCATGTACACTTTGCCATAACATATATGTGGGTGAAACCCAGTACAACATTCCAACCAGACTCAAACAGCACCTCTATACAATAAAAAATAACACATTACAAACACATCTCGTACAACACTTTCAAAATCACTCCACCAACCATCTGATAATAACAGGCCTGGAAACTAACCCCTGGAGCTTAAGGCAGAGGAAAAGAACAGAGTCCCAGTGGATAAACAAATTAAAGACAATATTTCCACTGGGGCTGAATATTAGGGAATGATGGAGGATGGCCATGCACAATTTTATTTTTTAAAAGGTCTGAGTAATTTTACAAAAACATTTTATATGTTGGATTATTTATTTGATTGTATGTAATTTCTTCCTTTTCTTTATTTCTATGATATGGACAGGGCTTTTCCCAAACTTTGTTCATCTAGCATGCCTTTTATAACTTATTTGTGTACTTATTTATTTATACTTATCTCTTTATACTTACCTTTTTAAGCATTTTAAGTATATCCTACATAAAGCATTTAACACAAGTAATTCATTTAGCATGTTTTTATGGATTACCCGTGTCACTATTTAATTATATTT
>JAHKKI010000390.1:0-12558 GCA_029465975.1 Dallia pectoralis | reverse complement strand
AGGTCGGGGCTCAGTGGTAGGCCAAGACAGGGGGTCCCTGTTCCAAGTTTGGGGGGTGAATGTGGCAAAGTGGGCGGAACCAAGGTGGGGGTTTTTGTACTGGAGGGGAACAGGTAATGAGTTGCACCTTGTCACTATTTAGCCTTGGTCTTAGTGGTCGCTTGCCCCGACTGCGCTACGGAGAGGTGGCATGCCACAAGCGATAACTGGTACGTTGTGCTGTAAATCCCTATAAATGTGTCAGTGTCATTTATGTCGTATATTGTGAAGTTGTGTCTGACAAGTGTTGTGTTGTAGTTTGTGTTTCTGTTTGTAGCGTGAGTGTATATGGAGGTGTTATTTATGCTGTGGCGACGTTGCCCACTGGGAGGGGTGAGTTTGTATTGTTTTGTCTCCGTGTATATTGTAATACCTTCTAATAAGGCTGCAATGTATTCACTGTGTGTTTCTGTTATAGATAATCGGCTAGACGTTTGTCACTGTTTTTGTACCATTCATGTTGTTTGTTTTGAGTGAGAAAGGTGGTTATGTATTTTTGGTGAGGGATTTATTGCTTTGGTTATCTGTGTGTATTATTATTTATTTTATTTAAGGCACTGCCAGCCAACCTGTCCACATACGGTTTATTGTTTTATAAAATAAATAGCTCTTTGCTAAAACCTCTGGTTGCCGTAGTGACTGCTTGCCTGTAATGGGCCCAGGACCCGTTCAGACACAGTGACCAAGGGTCACACTAACATCAGCCCAAGTCTAAAGTTTTTCTTTTCCCTTAGTCTCAGTGATATTATTAGCATCGTTTATGACCCATAGTAATCTATAATAATCCATATTCGCCGAGAATAGACGTTTCCAACATTCAAAACGATCTTTTTCACTGAAAACTGCAGCTTCCGGGAAGAACTGACTTCGAAATCGAAGGTGAATGGCTAATTTCCAAGAGGGCGGGCTCTCAGTTGCCTGCAATGTATTTTGTCCGGTTGGGAGGGGTTGGTTCACTCACTGGAGGTTTGCTTTTAAAGAGAAATGAAATGCTCTCACTATAATGGCTGTATCTCGGCCAATAAACGAGCTAGAGACACAGAGATTCAGAGTCTGAGATCAAAGACACTGAAAAATAAAAAAGAAATAAAAATTATGTTTTTTGGGTTTTAGCTCATGCCAGATATTATGTGTTACATTATCCTTAATTAATTGAACATTTCCACAAAATTCAGACTGTTTTCTTTCCAAAATGCCCTTTACCAAATCTTCCCACATGGTTCTGTTCCAGAGCAATATCCATTTAGATTGGGGTGGATCATTTTAGGTGGAAATTTTTGTGGGCTATTTAAGGTCCCTGGTTAAGTTCATGGGTGCTTGTGACTGATATAATGTTACGTGTCATTGAGGTAAGTGTTTGCATGTAGTGGTGCACTTTATGTTTTCTTATAAGTCGCAATCACGCATGATCATTTATACAGTTTACGTTTTCCGTTCGTGCTATGGGATTTATGTTCTGCCTGGAATTCTGCTACACTTCACCGCAAAGTATACTTGACATTTTACGGTTACATTTCTGTTAGTTATAACCTTTTTCATGTTCCTGATTGTTTTATATCCAGCCCTGTGACTTAGTGTGTCCACATTAGTGTTGTTTTATGTCTTATGTCTCCATCTTAGTCCTGCCTGCCTGCTTGTTTTTCCCTTAGTTGTTTTTTTACCTTAATAAACTATGAAGCTTGGAGCTTTGCACCTGTTATGTTTCTGTCTCCCCAGCAAGTCATGACACACACTTGTAATGTCTGACAATTCTTCACAGTGCATGTCAGACCAAATGACAAATCGTCAAGTCCAAGGAAATCGTTTTTGACCAAAATAGAACTGGGTTGAGACATAGATTTAAGAAAGGTCATAAAAAGTTGCTATAGCATTAAAGGTTCCCAGGTGCACAGGGGCTTCCATCATTATAAAATTGAGCTGGCCATCCAGTTCCAGTCTAGCTCATTATCTGTCTTATACCATCCCTACTGTAAAGCATGGTGGCAGGAGCAGCATGCTATGGGAATGATTCTCAGCAGCAGGGATGAACATAGCAAATACATAGAAGTCCTTGAAGAAATCCTGATCCAGAGGACACACAAGCTTAAGATGGCACAAAGATCTCACAATGTTGGAGTTGCTTGCAGACAAGTCTGTAAATGTACTTTAGTTGCTCAGCCAAAGCTCGAACTTGATCCTGATTTAACATCTGTGGGTAGACATCAAGATCACAGTTCAACATGCTCTGAGTCCAATCTGATCTACAATGATTGATTGATAGCACAGGTTTTCAAAATACAGCTTTGCAAAGCTGATGGCAAGCTGTTGGCATATCCAAGAATACACAAAGCTGAGATTGCTGCCATAGGTGCATCTACAAGTTACTGAAGAATAGATCGGAACACTTATACAAAAAATATTTGATTATGTCTGTTTGAATTTTCAGTAAATTATGTCCCAGCGTCCCCCTCCCAAAAGGTAATGATGATTAACCATGAAGGCCTGCCTGCTCGAGTATCGTGTGTCGCACAGAGGGACAATCCATACCGGTCTGAGTGGATGATGCGAGTTATGCAGGTAGAATCTAGGCAACATTAACCTATGTGTAAACTAGGGCACTGGTTGAGTCTAAGGTGAAAGGGGCAGGAGCCAAAGCCCTGTTGGTCTCAATCTGTGCACATGCCTGACTCAAGTAAACAATTAAGTGGGGTTTCACAAATACCTAGAGATTAAGCCTAAAAAATCACACTGAATTAAATGCTTTTCTTGGTTGACTGGACCTTGTTTACGGAAGTATTTTTCTTTCTGAATAATAATTGACCTGATTTCTGCTTTGACGGCATTGGTGGTATTGTAACTGAGATAATAATGATGATTAGATTACACTGGCCAAGGTTGTTGAACTGCAGCTGCTTGTAATGTTTAGGTTTTGAATAAGGATGTTGGGCTAGTAGATGGTTTGGGACACTTACATATGTAGTTGTACAAGCAATTCATTTGGAGTGTCTGTTATCACATGCATAATTACACAGTCCAGATTTGATACCACTTCTATATTGGATGACCACTGATTGTGCTTTCTAACAATGCAGTGTTTTCTGTGCTCCTAGAATACATCTGGCACATAATACACGTGTGAACTCACTTAGATATGTGACCAATCAAAAAACAAAGTCCATCAAAATCAATGATCAACAAAACAATCAATCTAGTAACAACAAGCACTCAAGAATGTTGATTGTGTCCTTATCTGTTTAATTTATCTCATGTTGGAAAGTATCTCTTCTTCCTGTGAATGTTACCTGCTCTGTATCTTAGGGGACATTTAAATCAATAAACCTTAAAGTGCATTTGTAATGTTCATTCACATCAATACTTTCCACCGTCATAACGCAATGCTGACAAGTTGTTTAAAATTGTTTAAAATTAGGCTTCAATCCACTACCCAACCACTAGGCCAAACCCCTTAACACCCCCCCTCACCCCCTCCCCAAACACTTTACACAATCCACTCAAATCTGCTTAGTCAGTTTGAAAAGTGTACTGGCATTGCTATACTAGAATTGTTTACTCAGTAGAATAATCTTGTCAGATATGAACACATTTAATGACTGGCTGATTGGATGAGTGAATAAAACTTCCCAAACTCCAGCCAGAGATGTTAAGTCAAGTTGGAACTCTAACTGAGCACATTTGCTTGAGGACTATAGTAAAATATTTAAGAAACAACAAAGTAAGTAAAACATTCCAAACTTTTTACCCTAACAGTAGATGCAAGTGTTAGTGTTTTTCTTCCAATACTAGGTTTAGTGGTACTATGTAATATTTTACCAATTGTTGATATTTGGATGTATTTACTACATATACAATTATCCATAATAACACATGTTGAGGTACAGTAAATCAACTTAGCATTACTAAGGTTTGTGGATTTCTAATGCTATCTAAATCCTTTACATCACCACCGCGTGCAATTCCTAAGGGACTTTGCCAGAGCCAGGAATGTCGTAGAGAAAATGCTCAAAAGCATTTAAAACCACGACTGACACTGCAGGGGTGTTAAAAGGCTGTTAAACTGTGCCGTGCAAAATGTTTCTTCAAAATGTATATAACTAAATTAGATGTTAATGAGTTCACATATTTAACTGTTGTTCAACAGGTTATGTTCTCTTCTGTCCTTTAAACAGAGAAAGGTGGATAGGAACATTCCCTGCTGGGGATTAACACTGGGACCAACTCTGTGTGACACAGGGAATGTAACAGCTGTGCTCTGTGGCTTGTTGTGAAGGGGCCCTGGCTTAACCAGGTCTGGAAGTTGGAATTCTGTCCCTTTGAGAGTTTTCCACAAGATATCTTAACTCCTCACTCACCATAACTTTGAAACGCGCATTGTGAACAGTTTTAGGGGTCATAAAATACCTCATGTGCCTGTAAGAATGGGAGATTATGACGACGTTACAGCCTTTCTGGGACAAAGGGGACCTTACTTCTATACCACCTTCTTTCTTCTGAATCTCCTTTTTATCTCCACTGGATACTTTGGGATGTTCATTGTATTTGTCGGAGCAACGCCCCCACACCACTGTTTCATCCCAGACTCAAGCAACCTGAGTGAGGCATGGAGGACAGCAATCATTCCCATGGAGATCGTAGATGGACACGAGGAACGGAGCAAGTGCAGCAGATACATGCTGGACGTGGTCAGAAACCTGTCTGCTCTGGGATACGTACCTGGACTGGACGTCAACCTCACCGGGGTGGAGCAGGAACGCTGTGAGGACGGATGGACCTACAGCAAAGACATCTATCAGTCTACTATAGTCACCGAGGTGAGTGTAAAAACAACCCTGTGCCACAAACATTTGGCCAATAATTAGGGATATATTTGTACTAAATTGAGCATATTCTTGGCTGAATTATCGAATGTGATGACAACAGACAAACTGACTGTATTTCGAAATGTTATTCTCACGAGCAAGTGTAAATTTCACCTAAATCCATTGATATTAAGATGTATAATTTGATATAATTATTGTCATTCAATCCTAGATGTTGTAATTATATCATGAGGCCAACTTGACATTATAAGTCAGCATGGGTTAGTTACTGGGACCGTCTGCTACCACAACAGCTGGAATAATGTGTTGGTATTTTTGCAGTGGGATCTTGTTTGTGACAATGAGTGGAAAACTCCTTTTGCCTCCTCAACTCTGTTCATTGGTTTCCTTATTGGATCGTTGGTGTCAGGCCAGCTCTCTGACAGGTAAATGCGCTCCATGACAATCGCAACTGTTACCAACACATTTATTTTCCGCTACATGTATGTGACTTATTGTGTAGTGGGTTCCGGAGTAGTAGACTGCATTAATGATATGCCGCAAGTCTGTCAGCTCTGATGTATCAACCTGAAAATGAACGACTACAGCGCTCCCTGGTGTCAAATAACAGGCTTGTCATAGAGGAAATATGATCATGCATATAATCTTTCACAGAATAGTTCTATTTGAGTAACTCTGTTTTCTTTGTTGCAGGTTTGGGAGGAAGAAGGTAGTATTTGTGTCTCTTCTGGCAGAGATTCTCTCTGTGTTTATTCAGGCCTTCTCTCCCTCATGGGAGTTTTTCTGCGTATTGTTTATATTTGTTGGGGCCTCTCAGATATCCCTCTATATCACTGCATTTGTACTAGGTAAGTGTTTACATAGCGTTGCTGGTGTAAAACAAATGCACGAGTGAACTCCCAAAAATCTATTTTTTAGCAGAAAAGTTTGAAAGATTATTGTATTTTTGACGTCCCTGAACATCGCATGTTTCAGTTTTCTTGTGACTCTAAAGGTTTGATGAGCATTAACATGATATTAGATTGTACTTTGTTGATTTCTTTGTTGAGTTGTTTGTTTATTCAAGTAGTATTCATATATCTTAGATAGCACATTTTACAATCAGATCAGCGAATTTAACAATCAGATCAAATGCACATACATCTCTAGTAGTAGTAGAGTGGTTTAATGTTTCACTTTTCATTTTGAACTGAGGAGTTGTTTTTTTAGTTCAACTGTTTAAAAAAACATGTATAAACTGTCTTCAACAGGAACTGAGGTGTTAAGCAAATCCATGCGTGAAATCTTCACCACCCTGGGGGCGTTCCTGTACTACTGTATTGGTTACATGATATTGCCAGGGATTGCCTATACAATGAGGGAATGGAGAACCCTTCTCATCATCCTATCCAGTATAACTGTGGTCTATATCCCCCTGTGGTGGTACGTTACAGCAACGTATACAGCTGAAAAACTATAAAACTGGTAAAAACATGAGCGCAGTTCCTCACTTAACGATGAACTCTGTGCCTACATCAGGTTCATCCCAGAGTCTCCCAGATGGTTGCATGCTCAAGGGAGATTGGAGGAGGCTGAGGTCATACTGAGAGAAGCTGCCAGGAAGAACAGGGTCACGGCACCAGAGGTCATCTTTAAAGATGATGAGGTGAGTTTTAACCTTTGTGTTTGTGGGATAAATTCAACATGCTAAATAAATTCACCAATTCTAATCATTAGCTATCCAACATGTGAATAATAATGCATTAGCCATCCTATATATGATTTCTTTAATTATATGCTTTGCATAATTTACAGATAGAATGCCTACGTTTTGTGTGTAAAGCATTGAAATGCCGTGTTTATAAATTGTGCAATTAAGAAAAACTTGCCTTTTCTCTCAAATCAACAACAGCTGTATGCATCGTCGCCATCCACACAGAAACACAGCATGGTTGATGTCGTGAGAACCAGCAACATTAGATGTGTCACCCTAGTTTGTTTGTTTCTATGGTGAGTGCTTAGTCCATTCTTTTTTCTTAACCCTGATATTATCAAATGTAACAATATATATATATATATATATATTTTTAAACAAGACACAATGATGCAATGCAATCCAAACATATTATCTACACAGTATATGTATTATTCAAGTTTTGTCTATGCGTCTTTCCAGGATGGCAGTGAACATCGGATATTATGGACTCTCGCTAAATACCTCCAATCTGAGTGGGAATCCTTATTTTAATTGTTTCTTGTCGGCTCTTACTGAGGTCCCAGCATATGTAGTATCAGCGGTTCTCCTCAGGAAGTGTCCCAGAAGACCCCTATTTTCCACGTTCCTCCTAATAGGGGGAGGAATGCTATTTGTAATCCAAGCCGTCCCAAAAGGTTAGATTTTGAATTACTAATATTTGAAAATGCTTAATAAAAAATGCTACATTTATTAGGAGACATTGTAAGAAAAGTAACTGTCTTGGCCCATTAATCCATCCAAGTCACTGCTGAAGGACTTTAAAAAAGCAAACATGTAAAAATATTCAGTAGGTAACCTCATGTTAAAAATACAGTTGGTTTTGCGTAAATAAAGGAGAATATAAAATGTCCATTTGGCATAGACTTTGAACTATTAAATTGCATTAAATTGCATATCAGCAATAATATCCAATCACAGATTCATCCAAAATATTTTTTCTCCACCCTGCAGATCTGCCAGGTCTATCGACAGGCTTGGAGATGGTTGGAAAGTTTGGCTTCACCATATCCTTCACTGTGGTCTACATCTACACTGCTGAGATATACCCCACTGTGGTCAGGAGCGCTGGAGTTGGGATGTGTTCTTCAGCGGCTCGGATTGGGACCATTGCAGCTCCATATATTGTCTATTTAGGTACAATCACAGACATAAATTTGTTAACTGAGTTTTATTCATCATTTGAAACAATCAGGATATACATTTTTGAATGGACGACACGCTGTAAGAAACACTTCTCTGTGAGGTTTGTATTGTAGCTTACCCATTAATCAGAATCCGAAAGAGTTGTATTGCCAAGTAAGTTTACAAGAAAAAGGAGTTTGTTCTGGCCTGTTACTGCAATGATTTATACACACGTAATAAACAAATACGAACAATAGACTATGATCAAACACAAAAACATATATATATATATATATATATATATATATATGTAATGTGTAAATATGTAAATATGTACGATGCAAATGTCCAGTGGGAGTTCTGTGTAAATGAGAGGTCCTGATAGACCTCAACCTTCTGCCAGAGGGGAGAGTTCTGAATAGTACTATTTCCAGGGTAAAAATGATAGGCCTTAATCATTGCCTCTGCATTCTGGAGGTGTGTTAGGTCACATAGTTTGCACTTCCCGTGGTGATTTTATGATTTTACAGCGGCCATTGGATTTTGAGTAATAAGCACAGTTGACAACCTAGCATTGGGATCCACAAAACCTGAAACCAATTTGAAAGGGAATGTATTTCTTAACCAAATAAATATAATAAAATCAGTTTATTATTCTGATGTATTTTTACAGGGAGCATTAACAAGTTCCTCCCCTATGTTATTATGGGGAGCCTGACCGTCGCCTCATCCGCAATTAACCTCATCCTGCCAGAGACGTTCCGCAAAGAGCTACCAGAGACAGTAGAGCAGATGCAGAAATGTAAAGGGTAAGTCCTACTCTAAAGTACACCTAGGAATTGTTCTATTAAAGTAACTGCCAAGTTTTTCCAGTTGGGGTTTAATGTATTCATCAGAGTTTATATGTGATTATTTGAATCTTTGTCTACACTAACGCATGTGTACTTGCACCTGACCCAGCATCCTAACCCCTAAACCCAAACCCTAATCTCAACACTGTCCTCTAGTGGTGACAGGCTCAAATAAACATAACTACACTAAACTATATAAAAATGACCTATACTTCATATTGTCCTGTGGACAAATGAAAGTATAAGACAAGTCAACAATATCACGTGGGTGTTATTTTACATAATATTATTAATTAATATAATTCGTTTTGTTATAATTCATTTTTTTTATCATTCACAGGTTGTGCAGAAAAGAACCAATTATTGGCTATAACGCGGAAAAAGACCGCAATACCCAATCCATAATTTATGAGGTGAAACTGTAATACTAATCCTCAGATGTCTTAATGCACTATTCTTAAATTATTACCACGCAGCCAAAGTTGGCAAGGTAGGTTATTGTCAATGGATTGGTTAGACGTGCTTGTTCTAACTTGCTTGGAGTAACACTGTACTGAATGTGAATATTGTATTAAAACACTCATTATTGGCAGATTTTGCTGTGTGATTTTTATGCACAAACAAAATGTTGACGAAAGCTACTTATTGAATGACCATAGCATACTTAACACAGCAGGGTGTGCTAAATACTTTACAAATCCTAAACCATATGAGCAAAGGTAAATGTAGGTATTTTAGCCAAAAATGATAACACACAGATTTACAACAGTGGGCTGAAATACAAAGGAAGTTTAACCTACATATTTAACTCTGGGTTATCAAAGAGACCGTGTGAACCAACTTTGATTGCCTAAATTGGTGTTAAACGGTACTACTGCGGTGATTAATATGCCGGTTAGTTGATACGGCGTTAACGTCAAATTTGTGTGTCCAGCACGCATCCTGAGATTCAGGGTAATGTTTCGTGATCCGTAATGTCCCTTGAACGTCTCTGGTTACGTATGTAACCTTAGTTCCCTGAAGGGAACGAGACGCTGCGTGAAAACGCTGTGGGAACGCTCTGCGTGAGTGCGTCATGAAGTACGTGTGTAATCAGCCCAATGGCGAGACGGAAACCATAAAGCACCCCAAAACACAAGCCTATTCAGCTTCTGACAGGCTGAAGCAAGTGCCTCGGGCATGCCGGGACTATGGCATAGACACGCCAATACCCACTTCGCCATACGAGCCAGTGTCCTCGTCTGAAGTCAAAGCGCACATTCTGACAAAAGCACCTGTGCACCTGGCATAGAGCTAAAGTCAAGATGGTAAAACCTCACGAACGTGTGCGGTGAGGACCAGCCTGCCGCAGTACAAACGTCATGCAGTGAAACCTTGCCTGACAAAAGGACTTTAGGGCCATACTCCTGGTAGAGTGAGCTCGAACAGCTAAAGATGAAGGCTGCCCAGCCGACTCATAAGCAAGTGAGATGGCCTCAACCCCCCCACTTGCTCATCCTCTGTTTAGACACAGGACACCCGGTATTGGGTGGTCCGAAGCACATGAACAACTGTTCGGATAGCCTCTACAGGGCAGTTCTGTGGACGTAAGCGTCTAAGGCCCTCACCGGGCAGAGGAGGTTATTTTTCTCCTGGTCCGACGTCAGAAAAGGAGGACAGAAGCCTTGCAGCCTTGCAGCTAAATGCCTTAACCATGCCGGGTGAGAATTCCAAGCACGAGGGAGATACCGAGAGGGCTTGAATATCTCCAATCCTTTTTAAGGAAGAAATAGCAAGTAAAAAGATAGTTTTGAAACTAATAAACTTCTCAGCGACCTCCTCAATGGGCTCGAACGGAGCATGGGTTGTCTATCAATCGGAAGGTTGGTGGTTCGATCCCCAGCTCCTCCTGGGAAATTGTCGAGGTGTCCATGAGCTAGACACCTAACTTGGTAGCCTTGCATGGTAGACGCGGTCGTCAATGTATGAATGAGTGAATGAATGGGTGAATGTGACGCAGGATCTGTAAAAGCGCAGCAGTACAATGGCCAGGTCCAAAGACGGCGGGCGGGCTGCTGGCCTCAGCCTCAAGGTGCCACAGTGGCACTGTGAAACAGTTTCAGAGACTGTTAGGTCTGGTGGCAGCAGCGTCCAACGTCATTCCTTGCGGCCTGTTGTACATGAGACCGCTGCAGTGCTGGCTCAGAGCCAAGGGGTTCTCCCCGAAGGGAAACCAGCTCCGCTTGATCAGGGTCACGAGGCGCTGCCTGTGCACCATGGCTATGTGGAAAGAGCCTTGGTTCTCATCCAAGGGCCCGTGTTGGGAGCTCCTTGTGGCAAGACCAGCATCTTTCCTGGCACATAAATTGTCTAGAAATTGTCAGGCCCTGAAACACTTCCTCCCAGACCTGATGGGCCGTCATGTTCTTGTTCGATCAGACAACACATCGGTGGTTTACTACATCAACCATCAGGGTGGTCTGCGCTCCTTCTGTGGTCCCATGGGAAGCTCCGTTCCTTGAGAGCTATTTATATCCCAGGGTACCTAAATCTGGGGGCAGACATCCTGTCAAGGCAGGGGCCGAGGCCCGGGGATTGGAGACTCCATCCTGAGGTGGTGGAGCTCCTTTGGAGACATTTCAGTCCTGCCGAGGTAGACCTATTAGGGGTGGATGCCATGGTACAGGCATGGCCGAAGACACGCCTGTACGCGTTCCCCCCGGTTGCTCTGCTCCCAGGAGTTCTGGAGAGGGTCCGTCAGGATGGGGTCAGTCTACCGCTGGTAGCCCCGTACTGGCCAGCCCAAGTATGGTTTGCGGACCTGATCTCTCTCCTCGCTGGTTCTCCCTTGGATCAGGAGGTACTTACTCTCTCAGGCGATGCGGGTTGATCTTTCACCCCCGCCCAGAGCTATAGAAACTAGGGGCTTGGTCTCTGAGGGGGCCCGCCTCTTAGAAGGTCTCTCGATTGAGGTTGTTGAGACCATCCTCCACTCTAGAGCTCCGGCCAGGAAGCGTATGCCTCAAGGTGCAGACTTTTCACCTCCTGGTGTGGTGAACGTCAGCTAGACCCAGTTAATTGCCCGCTGGTAGCATTACCAGAGTTCCTGCAGGAGCGCTTCTCCACAGGTTTATCCCCTTCCACACTGAAGGTGTACGTGGCGGCCTAATCCGCGTACCTTGTCCCGCTAAATGGGGCTTCTCTGGGGAGACACCCACTGGTATCACGCTTCCTTCGTGGCACCTTGAGGCTAGGCCAGCAGCCCGCAGGAGGGTGCCGACTTGGGACCTGGCCATTGAACTGGTAGGTCTCTCCCGTGCTCCGTTCGAGCCCATTGAGGAGGTCGCTGAGAAGTTTATTACTCTAGAAACCAGTGTTAATTTCGTTGACGAAGACTATGACGAAAACTATTCGTCAACGAACCTTTTTCACGGACGAAAACTAAACGAAAACTAAATAAAAAGTAATATATTATGACGAAAATGTGACAAAATATAAGTGAGTTTATCGTCAACGAATAAAAACTAGACGAAAATATTAGGACGGGACGAATCGACAAGATATCCAATCATAACTACCCCGTATTTTTTGCACTAAAGGGCGCACTAGATTATTAGGTGCATTGTCAATGAATGGTATATTTATCTTCAGTGTCCGAGTTTAACAGTTGGGCGCATACCGCATCCAACATGCCAGAATCCTTCTCGTCATTATCCGAGTCCGTGTCTGTGTTACTGTTATGGTGAAGCACCCTATGTATCACTCCGCGACGCTCCTGGCTAAGGTACCGTAATGCTGCAAGCGGTGCGCCTTTGTAGTTACCAATGTTGTACTGAAACAGTTTGACTTAGCACAGTGAGCGCCTTGTAACACACAAAATCCCTTGTAGGTCAGTAAGCAAAACCAGAATTTGGGATTTAGTTGACTAAGACTAGACTAAGACTAGACTAAGGCCCAATCCGAATACTCCCCCTTACCCCTTCCCCTTAGCCCTTCCCCTTAGTTTTGCGCGTTC
>JAHKKI010000389.1:0-12564 GCA_029465975.1 Dallia pectoralis | reverse complement strand
GAGGGCAGCGAGCAGGGCAAGAGAGCTTGTACGTATGCAGAGTATGGAACATTGTGCAAATTGTTAGAACTCACAATACACAGTCATCTTTACATTTCCTTTGTCTGTATTACACTGCTTCCCAGGGTTGTGTGCTGTGCCAATTTGGCTGTGGATTTTAAAACGCCCCCTAAAATGAACCTCCGTACTGTGCCCATGCATATTGCTGTATAACCCTCGTGTTGTCCTCGCATCGCCTACACACCCCGAGTCGAGCGGGTCAGAGTGACACTCGATCTCTTTTCACAGCCCTCAGAGTGTTGCAAAAGGAGGAGGCCGAAATACAACAACGTGCACGTGTTTCACTGTAATCGGTTTATTATTATTATCGCTACTAGTAATTATCTGGGAGGGTGAAAAAAACACAGCTCAGGGTGAGGCTCGAACTCGCCACCTCGGCATCTAACCCCGCCGTTGTCCTCGCGTCGCGTACACAGCCCGAGTCGAGCGGGTCAGAGTGACCCTCGATCTCTTTTCACAGCCCTCAGAGTATTGCAAAAGAAGGAGGCCGAAATACAACAACGTGCGCGTGTTTCACTGTTATCGGTTTATTATTATCATCGCTGTTAATAATTATCTGGTAGGGCAAAAAAAACCGCCCGGCGAGGCTCGAACTCGCCACCTCGGCATCTAACCCAGCCGTTGACCCGAGGACGGCGGGAGTGAGGGGAATCCTACGCTCGGGTCGCCGGGACCCGAGGGTAGTGTGAGGGTTAAGGAGTTACTTCCTGTGCTTGGCCCATCAATGTTGAACATAATAAATTGCTCCCTGTCCTCCGGATCAGTGCCAACCTCACTAAAAATTGCAGAAATTAAGCCTCTGCTAAAAAAATGTAACTAAGACCCAGACATCCTAAAAAACTACCGACCAATATCAAACCTCCCGTTTCTTTCAAAATCCTAGAAAAATCTGTCTCACTACAACTTACGGCCTTTCTGAAGACAAATAATATATATGAAAAATTCAGTCCGGTTTTAGACCCCATCATAGCACTGAGACTGCCCTTGTTAAGGTGGTAAAACGACCTTTTATTGGCTTCTGACAAAGGATCTGCATCTCTCCTATTGCTTCTTGATCTTAGTGCTGCCTTTGACACTATTGATCACTCCCTTCTCTTGGAGAGATTGGAGACCCTTGTTGGGCTAAGAGGACATGTTCTCGATTGGTTTAGATCTTATTTATCAGATAGACTTCAGTTTGTTTGTGTAGATGGCTTATCCTCTAACAAATCAAAGGTATGCTTTGGTGTTCCACAAGGCTCAGTCTTAGGACCACTTCTGTTCTCACTCTATATGTTACCTTTGGGTAATGTAATTCGAAAACATAATGTCAATTATCACTGCTATGCCGATGACACGCAGCTGTATATTGCTATGAAACATGGAGAAGCCCCTAAATTAGCCACTATGGAAGCTTGTGTTTCAGATATACGAAGGTGGATGACAGAGAATTTTCTGCTCCTAAATTCAGATAAAACTGAAATGCTAGTTTTAGGACCTAAGAAACAGAGAGATTTATTGACAGACCTTACGCTGAACCTAAACGGATGTATAGTCATTTCACAAAAAACCGTCAAAAACCTTGGAGTGACCCTTGACCCGGATCTCTCATTTGACGATCACATAAAATATATTTCAAGGACAGCATTTTTCCATCTTCGGAATATTGCAAAAATCAGAAATTATTAATCAAAAATTGATGCAGAAAAACTAATCCATGCTTTTGTTACCTCAAGATTAGATTATTGCAATGTTCTATTCTCTGGTTACCCTGATAAATCAGTAAACAAACTTCAATTAGTACTTAATACGGCTGCTAGAATCTTAACTAGAACTAAGAAGTTTGACCACATTAACCCAGTATTAGCCTCTTTACATTGGCTGCCTGTTAAGGCTAGGGCAGACTTTAAAGTACTACTGTTAACATACAAAGCTTTACATCAACTTGCTCCCACCTACCTCGCTGAATTAGTCCAGCCATACATACCCACGCGTAATCTTAGATCAAAGGATGCCGGTCTCCTAATTGTACCTAAAATTTCGAAACAAACAGCTGGAGGTAGAGCCTTCTCCTATAGAGCTCCTCTATTATGGAATGAGTTGCCAATCTGGGTTAGAAATGTAGATTCTGTTCAAACCTTTAAATCACAATTAAAAACATATCTTTTCAGTAAGGTCTATGGTTGAGTGTAATATGAAAAGACACATACTAGACTGAAGCAGGCATTCTGAGTTAAGGCTTGCAAAAGGCAGCAAGAAACGGTGCGATAATGCTTTATGCCACGTTGCGTTTCACTGCCAGACCCAAAGGATCTTTTGCCTTATATTCCATTTCAATTTGAGGCAGTTAAAGGCCATTTTTAAATTCTGTGTACTGTAAATGTTTAAACTGCCCATTGACTCAAATATGACTTTGTTTTACTTTCCACGTATCAAAACAATCCAAATTATGTCAGTAAAATAGTCTGTTGTCCACTGCATTGGCCAGGAATCGAACCCGGCGTGGCAGGCGAGAATTCTACCACTGAACCACCAATGCGCGAGCAGGCAAGAAACGGTGCGTTTACGGAAAATCCTCGGCAGATGCTGTCAAAAATGAAAAGACACATACTAGACTGAAGCAGGCATTCTGAGTTAAGGCTTGCAAAAGGCAGCAACCTCCCCTGGCCGGGAACTGAACCCCAGTCTCCCGCGTGACAGGCGGGGATACTCACCACTATACTAACGAGGAACTGTTGGAAGCACACAGTCAGACAGGACCGAGCAAATCTTAAACAAGACATGGATGAAAAGATTTGGCTTGAGCTGGAATCGTTTGTCACGCACCTCTGTAAAGGTAGGACTTTTCTGGCCACATTTGTGTTGTTTTTATCTCTCAAACATGCTCACAATCCCTAGTGAAGTTGTTTCTTCAGGTCAGCTAACACAAATTCTCCTCACTGAAAATGTTTGTAGGTAATGAACGCTTTAGGCAGCAAACTATTTTCCAGAGTTTCTGTAAAGCTGACACTGCAGGGAACACAAAAGTGTCATTGTAATTGCCCTGAAGTAAATATTTACATTGAATTGTTTGAGCTACAATGGATTATTGCAAACTTCAGTAAAGGTGGGCCTTATTCGGCCACAACATAATTTCTCTAGAAGGCTCACTAAGGCACTGCCATAGTTTTGTATCAAGTACTTCTGAACTGAGACGGAGCCGTTTGAGCTGCCATTGATCTTGCCAGGTCACTTTATTCATGTCATACCCATACACATTGAACTGTCGTTGCTTTTGAAGTGGAATGCTCTGGAAGCACAATAGACTAGTTTGAATAGGATTTGTACTTCAAGCCCAATTGATCAACACATGTCACAAAAGATAATGCTTTATGCCACGTTGCGTTTCACTGCCAGACCCAAAGGATCTTTTGCCTTATATTCCATTTCAATTTGAGGCAGTTAAAGGCCATTTTTAAATTCTGTGTACTGTAAATGTTTAAACTGCCTATTGACTCAAATATGACTTTGTTTTACTTTCCACGTATCAAAAACAATCCAAATTATCTCAGTAAAATGGTCTGTTGTCCGTTGCATTGGCCGGGAATCGAACCCGGGCCTCCCGCGTGGCAGGCGAGAATTCTACCACTGAACCACCAATGCGCGAGCTGGCAAAAATCGGTGCGTATGCAGAAAATCCTCGGCAGATGCTGTCAAAAATGAAAAGACACATACTAGACTGAAGCAGGCATTCTGAGTTAAGGCTTGCAAAAGGCAGCAACCTCCCCGTCGGGGAATTGAACCCCGGTCTCCCGCGTGACAAGCGGGGATACTCACCACTATACTAACGAGGAACTGTTGGAAGCACACAGTCAGACAGGACCGAGCAAAACTTAAACAAGACATGGATGAAAAGATTTGGCTTGAGCTAGAATCGTTTGTCACGCACCTCTGTAAAGGTAGGACTTTTCTGGCCACATTTGTGTTGTTTTTATCTCTCAAACATGCTCATAATCCCTAGTGAAGTTGTTTCTTCAGGTCAGCTAACACAAATTCTCCTCACTGAAAATGTTTGTAGGTAATGAACGCTTTAAGCAGCAAACTATTTTCCTGAGTTTCTGTAAAGCTGAAACTGCAGGGAACACAAAAGTATCATTGTAATTGCCCCGAAGTAAATAATGACATTGAATTGTTTGAGCTACAATGGATTATTGCGAACTTCAGTAAAGGTGGGCCTTATTCGGCCACAACATAATTTCTCTAGAAGGCTCACAAAGGCACTGCCATAGTTTTGTATCAAGTACTTCTGAACTGAAACGGAGCCGTTTGAGCTGCCATTGATCTTGCCAGGTCACTTTATTCATGTCATACCCATACACATTGAACTGTCGTTGCTTTTGAAGTGGAATGCTCTAGAAGCACACTAGACTAGTTTGAATAGGATTTGTACTTCAAGCCCAATTGATCAACACATGTCACAAAAGATAATGCTTTATGCCACGTTGCGTTTCACTGCCAGACCCAAAGGATCTTTTGCCTTATATTCCATTTCAATTTGAGGCAGTTAAAGGCCATTTTTAAATTCTGTGTACTGTAAATGTTTAAACTGCCCATTGACTCAAATATGACTTTGTTTTACTTTCCACGTATCAAAAACAATCCAAATTATGTCAGTAAAATAGTCTGTTGTCCACTGCATTGGCCAGGAATCGAACCCGGGCGTGGCAGGCGAGAATTCTACCACTGAACCACCAATGCGCGAGCAGGCAAGAAACGGTGCGTTTACGGAAAATCCTCGGCAGATGCTGTCAAAAATGAAAAGACACATACTAGACTGAAGCAGGCATTCTGAGTTAAGGCTTGCAAAAGGCAGCAACCTCCCCGTCGGGGAATTGAACCCCAGTCTCCCGCGTGACAGGCGGGGATACTCACCACTATACTAACGAGGAACTGTTGGAAGCACACAGTCAGACAGGACCGAGCAAATCTTAAACAAGACATGGATGAAAAGATTTGGCTTGAGCTGGAATCGTTTGTCACGCACCTCTGTAAAGGTAGGACTTTTCTGGCCACATTTGTGTTGTTTTTATCTCTCAAACATGCTCACAATCCCTAGTGAAGTTGTTTCTTCAGGTCAGCTAACACAAATTCTCCTCACTGAAAATGTTTGTAGGTAATGAACGCTTTAGGCAGCAAACTATTTTCCAGAGTTTCTGTAAAGCTGACACTGCAGGGAACACAAAAGTGTCATTGTAATTGCCCTGAAGTAAATAATGACATTGAATTGTTTGAGCTACAATGGATTATTGCGAACTTCAGTAAAGGTGGGCCTTATTCGGCCACAACATAATTTCTCTAGAAGGCTCACAAAGGCACTGCCATAGTTTTGTATCAAGTACTTCTGAACTGAGACGGAGCCGTTTGAGCTGCCATTGATCTTGCCAGGTCACTTTATTCATGTCATACCCACACACATTGAACTGTCGTTGCTTTTGAAGTGGAATGCTCTGGAAGCACACTAGACTAGTTTGAATATGATTTGTACTTCAAGCCCAATTGATCAACACATGTCACAAAAGATAATGCTTTATGCCACGTTGTGTTTCACTGCCAGACCCAAAGGATCTTTTGCCTTATATTCCATTTCAATTTGAGGCAGTTAAAGGCCATTTTTAAATTCTGTGTACTGTAAATGTTTAAACTGCCCATTGACTCAAATATGACTTTGTTTTACTTTCCACGTATCAAAAACAATCCAAATTATCTCAGTAAAATAGTCTGTTGTCCACTGCATTGGCCAGGAATCGAACCCGGGCGTGGCAGGCGAGAATTCTACCACTGAACCACCAATGCGCGAGCAGGCAAGAAACGGTGCGTTTACGGAAAATCCTCGGCAGATGCTGTCAAAAATGAAAAGAGACATACTAGACTGAAGCAGGCATTCTGAGTTAAGGCTTGCAAAAGGCAGCAAGAAACGGTGCGATAATGCTTTATGCCACGTTGCGTTTCACTGCCAGACCCAAAGGATCTTTTGCCTTATATTCCATTTCAATTTGAGGCAGTTAAAGGCCATTTTTAAATTCTGTGTACTGTAAATGTTTAAACTGCCTATTGACTCAAATATGACTTTGTTTTACTTTCCACGTATCAAAAACAATCCAAATTATCTCAGTAAAATAGTCTGTTGTCCATTGCATTGGCGGGGAATCGAACCCGGGCCACCCGCGTGGCAGGCGAGAATTCTACCACTGAACCACCAATGCGCGAGCTGGCAAGAAACGGTGCGTTTACAGAAAATCCTCAACAGATGCTGTCATAAATGAAAAGACACATACTAGACTGAAGCAGGCATTCTGAGTTATGGCTTGCAAAAGGCAGCAACCTCCCCCGTCGGGGGATTGAACCCGGTCTCCGCGTGACAGGCGGGGATACTCACCACTATACTAACGAGGAACTGTTGGAAGCACACAGTCAGACAGGACCGAGCAAATCTTAAACAAGACATGGATGAAAAGATTTGGCTTGAGCTGGAATCGTTTGTCACGCACCTCTGTAAAGGTAGGACTTTTCTGGCCACATTTGTGTTGTTTTATCTCTCAAACATGCTCACAATCCCTAGTGAAGTTGTTTCTTCAGGTCAGCTAACACAAATTCTCCTCACTGAAAATGTTTGTAGGTAATGAACGCTTTAAGCAGCAAACTATTTTCCAGAGTTTCTGTAAAGCTGACACTGCAGGGAACACAAAAGTGTCATTGTGATTGCCCCGAAGTAAATAATTACATTGAATTGTTTGAGCTACAATGGATTATTGCGAACTTCAGTAAAGGTGGGCCTTATTCGGCCACAACATAATTTCTCTAGAAGGCTCACTAAGGCACTGCCATAGTTTTGTATCAAGTACTTCTGAACTGAGACGGAGCCGTTTGAGCTGCCATTGATCTTGCCAGGTCACTTTATTCATGTCATACCCATACACATTGAACTGTCGTTGCTTTTGAAGTGGAATGCTCTGGAAGCACAATAGACTAGTTTGAATAGGATTTGTACTTCAAGCCCAATTGATCAACACATGTCACAAAAGATAATGCTTTATGCCACGTTGCGTTTCACTGCCAGACCCAAAGGATCTTTTGCCTTATATTCCATTTCAATTTGAGGCAGTTAAAGGCCATTTTTAAATTCTGTGTACTGTAAATGTTTAAACTGCCCATTGACTCAAATATGACTTTGTTTTACTTTCCACGTATCAAAAACAATCCAAATTATCTCAGTAAAATAGTCTGTTGTCCACTGCATTGGCCAGGAATCGAACCCGGGCGTGGCAGGCGAGAATTCTACCACTGAACCACCAATGCACGAGCTGGCAAGAAATGGTGCGTTTACGGAAAATCCTCGGCAGATGCTGTCAAAAATGAAAAGACACATACTAGACTGAAGCAGGCATTCTGAATTAAGGCTTGCAAAAGGCAGCAACCTCCCCGTCGGGGAATTGAACCCCGGTCTACCGCGTGACAGGCGGGGATACTCACAACTATACTAACGAGGAACTGTTGGAAGCACACAGTCAGACAGGACCGAGCAAAACTTAAACAAGACATGGATGAAAAGATTTGGCTTGAGCTAGAATCGTTTGTCACGCACCTCTGTAAAGGTAGGACTTTTCTGGCCACATTTGTGTTGTTTTTATCTCTCAAACATGCTCACAATCCCTAGTGAAGTTGTTTCTTCAGGTCAGCTAACACAAATTCTCCTCACTGAAAATGTTTGTAGGTAATGAACGCTTTAAGCAGCAAACTATTTTCCAGAGTTTCTGTAAAGCTGAAACTGCAGGGAACACAAAAGTATCATTGTAATTGCCCCGAAGTAAATAATGACATTGAATTGTTTGAGCTACAATGGATTATTGCGAACTTCAGTAAAGGTGGTCCTTATTCGGCCACAACATAATTTCTCTAGAAGGCTCACTAAGGCACTGCCATAGTTTTGTATCAAGTACTTCTGAACTGAGACGGAGCCGTTTGAGCTGTGTTATGGAATTTTATGATCATTCAAGAAGTTTAGTTACATGTAAGTCTCATAGATGTTGTTTAGGCCAAAAGGCACAGAGAAAGGTTAAGAACGGAAAGCACGAGACTCTGAAAAACGGAATCTGGTTCCCCGTCGGAGGACAAGCCGGAATGTGTCTTTACATTGTTAGAGGGGCCCAATGCTAGAAATAGATGTCTTGATTACTTTACTTGTGATGGACTGTCAAAGCAACTGTATGGGTTTTACGTTCACCTTCATATGTGCCTCACCATAAAAGGATATGTACCAGGCCTCCCCTTTACTTGACTGGGGAGTGAACCTCGGGTTTTATGACAGCTCCATACATCACCCATATTATACTGTATAGTTTGTTGAGATTATCTGACGGCCTGATCTGTTCTCCATTGAGTATTGTTTAGGTTGGTGTGTCAATGAGTGTGCGTAACTTCATTCCTTTAAATACCCCTGCAGAAGTTCTTTTATTAGGTCAGTCTGATCCAGCACAGGTTATTGTCCTGTTGTCTGATGAAGGCTTTCCTCAAACCTATTCTTCAAGCTTGCTATAGGGATTGATCTGATCAATGCAAAAGCTTAAACCTGTATTTGAGAAATGGTTTCTTACTTGCAATTAAACAAGTTAAAATTGTCAACTGTAACATACTCTCGTGCGTCTTACTTTAAGTTCAAATTCAGCGATTAAAGTCTAAAATTTCCACGACAGCTGCCATTGATCTTGCCAGGTCACTTTATTCATGTCATACCCATACACATTGAACTGTCGTTGCTTTTGAAGTGGAATGCTCTGGAAGCACAATAGACTAGTTTGAATAGGATTTGTACTTCAAGCCCAATTGATCAACACATGTCACAAAAGATAATGCTTTATGCCACGTTGCGTTTCACTGCCAGACCCAAAGGATCTTTTGCCTTATATTCCATTTCAATTTGAGGCAGTTAAAGGCCATTTTTAAATTCTGTGTACTGTAAATGTTTAAACTGCCCATTGACTCAAATATGACTTTGTTTTACTTTCCACGTATCAAAAACAATCCAAATTATCTCAGTAAAATAGTCTGTTGTCCACTGCATTGGCCAGGAATCGAACCCGGGCGTGGCAGGCGAGAATTCTACCACTGAACCACCAATGCACGAGCTGGCAAGAAACGGTGCGTTTACGGAAAATCCTCGGCAGATGCTGACAAAAATGAAAAGACACATACTAGACTGAAGCAGGCATTCTGAATTAAGGCTTGCAAAAGGCAGCAACCTCCCCGTCGGGGAATTGAACCCCAGTAAAGGTAGGACTTTTTCTGGCCACATTTGTGTTGTTTTTATCTCTCAAACATGCTCACAATCCCTAGTGAAGTTGTTTCTTCAGGTCAGCTAACACAAATTCTCCTCACTGAAAATGTTTGTAGGTAATGAACGCTTTAAGCAGCAAACTATTTTCTAGAGTTTCTGTAAAGCTGACACTGCAGGGAACACAAAAGTGTCATTGAACTGTCGTTGCTTTTGAAGTGGAATGCTCTGGAAGCACACTAGACTAGTTTGAATATGATTTGTACTTCAAGCCCAATTGATCAACACATGTCACAAAAGATAATGCTTTATGCCACGTTGTGTTTCACTGCCAGACCCAAAGGATCTTTTGCCTTATATTCCATTTCAATATGAGGCAGTTAAAGGCCATTTTTAAATTCTGTGTACTGTAAATGTTGGAACTGCCCATTGACTCAAATATGACTTTGTTTTACTTTCCACGTATCAAAAACAATCCAAATTATCTCAGTAAAATAGTCTGTTGTCCACTGCATTGGCCAGGAATCGAACCCGGGCGTGGCAAGCGAGAATTCTACCACTGAACCACCAATGCGCGAGCAGGCAAGAAACGGTGCGTTTACGGAAAATCCTCGGCAGATGCTGTCAAAAATGAAAAGACACATACTAGACTGAAGCAGGCATTCTGAGTTAAGGCTTGCAAAAGGCAGCAAGAAACGGTGCGATAATGCTTTATGCCACGTTGTGTTTCACTGCCAGACCCAAAGGATCTTTTGCCTTATATTCCATTTCAATATGAGGCAGTTAAAGGCCATTTTTAAATTCTGTGTACTGTAAATGTTTAAACTGCCCATTGACTCAAATATGACTTTGTTTTACTTTCCACGTATCAAAAACAATCCAAATTATGTCAGTAAAATAGTCTGTTGTCCATTGCATTGGCCAGGAATCGAACCCGGGCGTGGCAGGCAAGAATTCTACCACTGAACCACCAATGCACGAGCTGGCAAGAAACGGTGCGTTTACGGAAAATCCTCGGCAGATGCTGTCAAAAATGAAGACACATACTAGACTGAAGCAGGAATTCTTAAGTAAGGCTTGCTAAAGGCAGCACCCTCCCCGTCCGGGGAATTGAACCCCGGTCTCCCGCGTGACAGGCGGGGATACTCACCACTATACTAACGAGGAACTGTTGGAAGCACACAGTCAGACAGGACCGAGCAAATCTTAAACAAGACATGGATGAAAAGATTTGGCCTGAGCTGGAATCGTTTGTCACGCACCTCTGTAAAGGTAGGACTTTTCTGGCCACATTTGTGTTGTTTTTATCTCTCAAACATGCTCACAATCCCTAGTGAAGTTGTTTCTTCAGGTCAGCTAACACAAATTCTCCTCACTGAAAATGTTTGTAGGTAATGAACGCTTTAAGCAGCAAACTATTTTCTAGAGTTTCTGTAAAGCTGACACTGCAGGGAACACAAAAGTGTCATTTTAATTGCCCTGAAGTAAATAATGACATTGAATTGTTTGAGCTACAATGGATTATTGCGAACTTCAGTAAAGGTGGGCCTTATTCGGCCACAACATAATATCTCTAGAAGGCTCACAAAGGCACTGCCATAGTTTTGTGTCAAGTACTTCTGAACTGAGACGGAGCCGTTTGAGCTGCCATTGATCTTGCCAGGTCACTTTATTCATGTCATACCCACACACATTGAACTGTCGTTGCTTTTGAAGTGGAATGCTCTGGAAGCACACTAGACTAGTTTGAATATGATTTGTACTTCAAGCCCAATTGATCAACACATGTCTAGATCAACACTAGCCTGGATTGATAGTACTGTGCTATATCGCAAATCACTTATAAGTGCTCGATCAGCCTACTTATCTAATCTAATCGACACAAACAAAAATAATCCTAAATTTCTTTTTGACACAATAGCAAAACTCACTAAAAAGCAATGTTTAACCAATGAAGTGGGTCTTCACTTTAGTTGTGATGAATTCATGAACTACTTCGATGAAAAAATAATGAACATTAGAAAAGAAATTGCAAATTGTACCCTTAACTGCCTTAGTTCTCAAAAACTTTGTTTTACTGTGAGCCCGCAGAGCTGCCCTGATTTAGTTTCAATGGCGACTCTTGAATCTTTTGTACCTGTGTCTCTTGAAACATTTACAAAATTAATAAATAGTTCAAAATCAACCAACTGTCAACTAGACCCAATTCCAACTAAATTACTTAAGGAGTTACTTCCTGTGCTTGGCCCATCAATGTTGAACATAATAAATTGCTCCCTGTCCTCCGGATCAGTGCCAACCTCACTAAAAATTGCAGAAATTAAGCCTCTGCTAAAAAAATGTAACTAAGACCCAGACATCCTAAAAAACTACCGACCAATATCAAACCTCCCGTTTCTTTCAAAAATCCTAGAAAAATCTGTCTCACTACAACTTACGGCCTTTCTGAAGACAAATAATATATATGAAAAACTTCAGTCCGGTTTTAGACCCCATCATAGCACTGAGACTGCCCTTGTTAAGGTGGTAAACGACCTTTTATTGGCTTCTGACAAAGGATCTGCATCTCTCCTATTGCTTCTTGATCTTAGTGCTGCCTTTGACACTATTGATCACTCCCTTCTCTTGGAGAGATTGGAGACCCTTGTTGGGCTAAGAGGACATGTTCTCGATTGGTTTAGATCTTATTTATCAGATAGACTTCAGTTTGTTTGTGTAGATGGCTTATCCTCTAACAAATCAAAGGTATGCTTTGGTGTTCCACAAGGCTCAGTCTTAGGACCACTTCTGTTCTCACTCTATATGTTACCTTTGGGTAATGTAATTCGAAAACATAATGTCAATTATCACTGCTATGCCGATGACACGCAGCTGTATATTGCTATGAAACATGGAGAAGCCCCTAAATTAGCCACTATGGAAGCTTGTGTTTCAGATATACGAAGGTGGATGACAGAGAATTTTCTGCTCCTAAATTCAGATAAAACTGAAATGCTAGTTTTAGGACCTAAGAAACAGAGAGATTTATTGACAGACCTTACGCTGAACCTAAACGGATGTATAGTCATTTTCACAAAAACCGTCAAAAACCTTGGAGTGACCCTTGACCCGGATCTCTCATTTGACGATCACATAAAATATATTTCAAGGACAGCATTTTTCCATCTTCGAATATTGCAAAAATCAGAAATTATTAATCAAAAATTGATGCAGAAAAA
>JAHKKI010000388.1:0-12569 GCA_029465975.1 Dallia pectoralis | reverse complement strand
TTATCCCAACAGATGCCCAAAAGGCCTGATAAAGAACTACTTAAGTTACTAGAAATAAATTTATCCAGGAATGACTTTGAATTTGATGGGAAGTTTTTCCTACAGATTAAGGGAACAGCTATGGGCAAGAAGTTTGCCCCGGCCTATGCAAACATCTTCATGGCTGAATGGGAGACTGCTGCCCTGGCCACCTGCCCAAAAAGACCCTTACAATATTATAGGTTTCTAGATGACATCTGGGGTGTTTGGCCTTATTCAAGGGAGGATTTCACAGAATTTGTAACTAATCTCAACAACCACAATCCATCCATCCAGGTGAAGTCCACATTTAGTGACACTTCTGTGGACTTCCTGGACACCACCACATTTAAGGGACCAAACTTTTCAGACACCGGTAAATTGGAGGTTAAAGTATACTTTAAAGATACAGATACACATGCCCTTTTATTCAGGTCCAGTTTCCATCCCCAACATACCTATGCAGGCCTACTGAAATCTCAGCTGCTGAGATTTCATAGGATCTGTACGAGGGAGGAGGATTTTAAACTGGCTACCAGGATGCTGTTTTCGGCCCTTACCACTAGGGGGTACACTAAAACCATGTTCAGGAGAGCCCTTGGGACTTTCCAACAGGTAAGACCACAAATTGTGGATACACTCTTACCAGTCATCACCACCTACTCTCCATACACGGTACAGCTAATGAGGGTAATCAGAAATAACTTCAATTCATTTACGGAGCAATCCAATTTATTATTAGACTACAGACTGATTGCAGCATATAGAAGAAATAAAAATCTACAAGATACTTTGGTCAAGGCTAAAATCACACCCCTCTCTAAACCCCAAGTGGTGGGAAAGGGGGAGTTTTACAAACACTACCTGTGGGTTACAAACCCAAATAATAGAGAAGTTTTCAAAACCCAGGGGGGCACCAGTGTGCACACTAAGAACTGTGTTTACCTGATTAAATGCAAACATTGCCATATGCAATATGTAGGGGAAACAGGAAATACCCTGTTGACCAGATTCACACAACACAGGTATAACATCATTAGGAGAAAGGACACTGGTGTCCCTCTGGTCCAACATTTTATAATACAGGGTTGGCCCCAATTAGAGGCCACTATTTTGGAGGCCAACTGTAGGTGGTCCACGACCCAGAGACGGAGGGCTGAAAGGTTGTGGATCCACAGATTGGGGACAATACAGCCTCTTGGTTTGAATGAGAGGTGAGGGTCCGGGGGGAGACCGCGGGTACATAGTTCATGCATTGGTGTACATCATCTATGATGATGTCACCCAACTGTTTCAGTTTCCTAACCCGCTCGCACTTGTCCGTGGTTTTTTCTCTGGACTCTTTCCTTTCTTCATTCACCTACAATAAAAGAACAAGTGTTGGATTATAACAATAAATTCAGGACTGATGTTGCATTCTGGTAATTTTCCAGTCTTAGTATTTGAATTAATATCTGAGTTGATACACTGTTATTACTGTTCTATGTGTATTAGATATGACAATTATACTTCGTGATGTTGTAAGAATAATTATTATTCTCCAGGCGAGTGCTTGATCTGCGTATGGAAGGAAGGCCTTCAAAATTTTGCCCTGTTTAAATTTATTCTTAAGATAACGCAGGCCCATTACTGGACTAATTTCCCCTTGGAACATTTTAATGGGACATTTGGGGGAAATACTGGTCCCTTATCCTAACCATAACCATTAGATTTTAATACTTACCTAATTTTAGGAACATATAATTTAATTAGAGGACATTTGGGGAAATACCCTCCTGGTCCCTTATCCTAACCATAACCATTAGATTTTAATACCTTACCCTAATTTTAGGAGAACACAATTTAATTAGAGGACATTTGGGGGAAATACCCTCCTGGTCCCTTATCCTAACCATAACCATTAGATTTCAATACCTTACCCTAATTTTAGGAGAACATATAATTTAATTAGAGGGCATTTTGGGAAAAACCCTCCTGGTCCCTTGTCCTAACCATAACCATTAGATTTTAATACCTTACCCTAAGTTTAGGAGGATTACCTAAACTTAATTTTTGATCTCATGCCTAACCCTAACTTTGGGAATGTTAGGGATAATTGGAATACATTTTAAGGAATCACTTTCCTTGACTTTTGTTCTAACCCTAACCATTCGGTTTCCATATGACCTTTGAACTTAATCCCTCTGGGGCTGGTTCACTGTAAAGGGTTACTGTTCCAAGGTAGTTAACACAATTTGGGCCAATGATAGCGCAGCAGGGCACGAGCCCTGTTATCTTCCTATCCATTGCGCATACACCAAGCACGCACGCTTTGAGAAAGAGCACGACTAATTTATAAGCCTGAGGAAGACCTATTTGGTTGAAACGTTGCTTTTTGTAAATAGTGCTTTTTGTAAATAGTTTTTACTGTAAATAAAAGTTTTATATTCATCACGGAGTTTTTCTATACTTTATCTTTTTTAGACTAGGTTTAAGTTTCTTTTCATGGTGACTATTACCGAAAGAGACCGGAGATGCCACGTGAACGGTGGCAAGGAGAAGATTATTACTGGGACAATTATGAGTTTAGACGACCCAGACAACGTCGTTTATCGCCTTCACCAACTGGTAGGAGATATAATAGGTCCCAGTTCAATAATTATGAATATGATGGGCGCAGTTATGCGGAGGTAGCTAGAGCAGCCCGTTCACGCATGCCCAATCCTACGGAACAACAGTGGGCACCACGTGGAAATACAAGGGCCCAGTTTAATGACAACCGTCGAGGACCCCGACGAAGAGAGGACCGTTCCTATCCTCGGAGGAGGAGATATGATGACCACCAACAAAAGGAACGTCGACGACCGAGCCGGGACCAGGGGGTACGTACCAGAGGACAAGGGCGACGGGAGTGGTCCAATAGGGACCCACCGTCAAATAAGCCCACCAGTACTGACCCGGAATTCACGGCTAAAACCCGTGGCATATTTAGACTTATTAAAGCCACGCATCACTTGGGGAACGTCACGGCGGAGCACCCTCCAGCCTCAATAGCTAAAATGGCTGACCAATTGATGGCAGCTATTAAACCGGCTTCCCTACAACATCCACAATGACACTAATTGAGGGTAATGCTAGATATTGGGCTCAAAATACCCTGATAATTCTAAGAGACCATTACCAGGATGATATTCAGAATAACATCCAAATCCTTATCCAATTGGAGACATGGGACTGGGCCCGGAACTTTGACATTGCTACGACATGGGCTAAAAACCAATTCGGACGCAGATTAAGGGGAGAGACTTTGGATAAAGTACGATCTCAGTTGCAGGAGAAGATGGTCAACACGGTCAGAACACGAGATACCCCACAGCCCAGACTGGAGGAACGGAGGCAGATGGTATCAACCCAGACCATGACGGAGGATGAACCCCCGCCTCCGGTACCGGAGGTGAGGAACTACAAACAGACAATCATGGTAGAGGTACATCCTCCTCCCAGAAGAGCGATGGACTCTGTGTTGCTGTTGACCCCTGAACCACGATCCAGATCCGGCAATGTGGACTGGACGACGAGGACCACTCCGGCACACGAGGAACAATCAGAGGGACAACTAGAACGAGAGGGGGATGGAAACAGTTCTCCCCTGTTCCTTTCTCCCTCCCCCACTCTCCCCCGTTCTCCCCTTTGTTTCTCTCCCTCTTTTGGGCCCTTCTGCTCTAACCTCATTCCAGGTACCCAGGGAGCAGAGGAGAGGTCAAAGGTCAAGGGAGTCGACTTCAGGGATTCGGGAGCCACAACAGGGAGAACCGACATTGCAGACCATCGATGAGGATCCCGGGGAAGCTACAACAAATCAGGAAGGGCCGTTTGTCCCTCCGGTGGTGATGACCCCCCGATACCAGGGGACCCCCTCTCAGTCGGATCTGTCATCTGAGGAGGAGCTCTCAGGTGAGGAGGGGGATTTAGATTCCCCTATTCCCCCAACCCCACCACCAGTGGGATCACCAGTACAGACCAAACTGACTTTCAGTAGGCCACGGGTGTCCTCACCCCTGAATGTGCAGAAACCATTCAGACACATGTCGACTCTAAACAAAATGAAAGACTGGAAGATCCACTACAAGCAGAACATAGTTCTGATGGGGGACTCTAACCTGGCCAGAATGCCCCCGTTTACACGAAAGGATCTGCAAATTGACAGTTACCCGGGGGCCAACTTTAGACATGCTGAGGCCATCCTGGCTAACTCCAGGGTCTCTCCCGCTGTGCAGACACTGATTCTTGCTTTTGGCATAAACAATAGAGCACAGAGCCCGGACAAAACGTCAATAAAACAACTACAAGGAGCCATCAGAATGGCCAGACATGTGTGTCCCACAGCCCAAGTGGTGATCCCATTAATTAACTTTTCCACAAGATTGCCTCGGCAGGAACAAGACAACCTGTCTAAACTGAACTCGCATATTGCAAAACATCAGTGCTTCCTACCCAAACTAACTGAGGGAGCATTCGAGACAGAGAGAGACAGGATCCACTGGACAGACAATACAGCAAAACGTATGCTGGACCACTGGCTGATCTGTTTAAACAAATAGTCCCCGTGAACCCTGCGACAGATACGGGGGGTAAGAATGTGATTAATCTATCCAAACATTTTATTCCAACTGGCGCACAGTTGGCACTATTGAATAGGGGCCTAACTTTTATTCCGGCTATAGAGAACCATAAGAATTCAAAAGCCAGAGATCAAATTAGATTTGATTTACAGCAATATCATAGAAGACTTAAATTGGCTGTGTTTTTCAGAGATCAACCAGATTCTGAACCATTACCGTTCACACAAAAATCTGTCTGGGTCCCTCCCAGGGATAAATTACCGAATAGTGTTATAAGACTTATCAATAAGGATATGGAATATTTCAAAAATGACTTTACTATTGGCAGAACCAAATTAAACCTGGACCAATTAGAAATTCAAGCACACAAAACCCTGATCAATAATAAAAATATTATTATTAAACCGGCAGACAAGGGGAGTGTAGTAGTAATTATGGATAGGGAACAATATCTCTGGGAGGGATACAGACAATTGAATGATGCCACATATTATACCAAGTTGGATAGACCAATCTTCAGGGACACAATTCCCATGGTTGATGAGATTCTTAAATCCTTGCGGAATAAGAAGTTTATCAACCATAAACAACTACAATATTTACAAGGAGATTCTGAACCCAGAGCCAGATTGTTTTACATGCTGCCAAAGATTCATAAGGCCAGAGCATCCTGGAATAGAGCGGGAGAAATCCCTCCGGGTAGGCCCATTGTTTCGGATTGCAGCAGTGAAACATACTTTACTACGGCTGAATATCTGGATTTCTTTCTAAATCCCCTCTCAATCAAGCACCCCAGTTATGTTAAGGATACCTATCATTTCATTGACACTGTCAGAGACCTTATTATCCCAACAGATGCCTTCCTATTTACAATGGATGTGGATAGTCTATATACTAATATTGATATCCAGGAAGGCATACAGTCTATTAGAAAGATTCTATTTAAATATCCGGATGCCAAAAGGCCTGATAAAGAACTACTTAAGTTACTAGAAATAAATTTATCCAGGAATGACTTTGAATTTGATGGGAAGTTTTTCCTACAGATTAAGGGAACAGCTATGGGCAAGAAGTTTGCCCCGGCCTATGCAAACATCTTCATGGCTGAATGGGAGACTGCTGCCCTGGCCACCTGCCCAAAAAGACCCTTACAATATTATAGGTTTCTAGATGACATCTGGGGTGTTTGGCCTTATTCAAGGGAGGATTTCACAGAATTTGTAAATAATCTCAACAACCACAATCCATCCATCCAGGTGAAGTCCACATTTAGTGACACTTCTGTGGACTTCCTGGACACCACCACATTTAAGGGACCAAACTTTTCAGACACCGGTAAATTGGAGGTTAAAGTATACTTTAAAGATACAGATACACATGCCCTTTTATTCAGGTCCAGTTTCCATCCCCAACATACCTATGCAGGCCTACTGAAATCTCAGCTGCTGAGATTTCATAGGATCTGTACGAGGGAGGAGGATTTTAAACTGGCTACCAGGATGCTGTTTTCGGCCCTTACCACTAGGGGGTACACTAAAACCATGTTCAGGAGAGCCCTTGGGACTTTCCAACAGGTAAGACCACAAATTGTGGATACACTCTTACCAGTCATCACCACCTACTCTCCATACACGGTACAGCTAATGAGGGTAATCAGAAATAACTTCAATTCATTTACGGAGCAATCCAATTTATTATTAGACTACAGACTGATTGCAGCATATAGAAGAAATAAAAATCTACAAGATACTTTGGTCAAGGCTAAAATCACACCCCTCTCTAAACCCCAAGTGGTGGGAAAGGGGGAGTTTTACAAACACTACCTGTGGGTTACAAACCCAAATAATAGAGAAGTTTTCAAAACCCAGGGGGGCACCAGTGTGCACACTAAGAACTGTGTTTACCTGATTAAATGCAAACATTGCCATATGCAATATGTAGGGGAAACAGGAAATACCCTGTTGACCAGATTCACACAACACAGGTATAACATCATTAGGAGAAAGGACACTGGTGTCCCTCTGGTCCAACATTTTATAATACAGGGTTGGCCCCAATTAGAGGCCACTATTTTGGAGGCCAACTGTAGGTGGTCCACGACCCAGAGACGGAGGGCTGAAAGGTTGTGGATCCACAGATTGGGGACAATACAGCCTCTTGGTTTGAATGAGAGGTGAGGGTCCGGGGGGAGACCGCGGGTACATAGTTCATGCATTGGTGTACATCATCTATGATGATGTCACCCAACTGTTTCAGTTTCCTAACCCGCTCGCACTTGTCCGTGGTTTTTTCTCTGGACTCTTTCCTTTCTTCATTCACCTACAATAAAAGAACAAGTGTTGGATTATAACAATAAATTCAGGACTGATGTTGCATTCTGGTAATTTTCCAGTCTTAGTATTTGAATTAATATCTGAGTTGATACACTGTTATTACTGTTCTATGTGTATTAGATATGACAATTATACTTCGTGATGTTGTAAGAATAATTATTATTCTCCAGGCGAGTGCTTGATCTGCGTATGGAAGGAAGGCCTTCAAAATTTTGCCCTGTTTAAATTTATTCTTAAGATAACGCAGGCCCATTACCTAATCCCAATTTTATGGATCTGGACCTAATTTCAACTCCTTGGAACATATAATTTAATTAGAGGACATTTGGGGGAAATACCCTCCTGGTCCCTTATCCTAACCATAACCATTAGATTTTAATACCTTACCCTAATTTTAGGAGAACACAATTTAATTAGAGGACATTTGGGGGAAATACCCTCCTGGTCCCTTATCCTAACCATAACCATTAGATTTCAATACCTTACCCTAATTTTAGGAGAACATATAATTTAATTAGAGGGCATTTTAACCATAACCATTAGAAAAACCCTTTTAGGAGAACCTGGTCCCTTGTCCTAACCATAACCATTAGATTTTAATACCTTACCCTAATTTTAGGAGGGATTTGGGGAAATACCTAAACTTAATAACCATTAGATTTCATGCCTTACCCTAATTTTAACCCTAACTTTTTCAATACCTTACCCTAATGTTAGGGATAAAAACCCTCCTGGTCCCTTGTCCTAACCATAACCATTAGATTTTAATACCTTACCCTAAGTTTAGGAGGATTACCTAAACTTAATTTTTGATCTCATGCCTAACCCTAACTTTGGGAATGTTAGGGATAATTGGAATACATTTTAAGGAATCACTTTCCTTGACTTTTGTTCTAACCCTAACCATTCGGTTTCCATATGACCTTTGAACTTAATCCCTCTGGGGCTGGTTCACTGTAAAGGGTTACTGTTCCAAGGTAGTTAACACAATTTGGGCCAATGATAGCGCAGCAGGGCACGAGCCCTGTTATCTTCCTATCCATTGCGCATACACCAAGCACGCACGCTTTGAGAAAGAGCACGACTAATTTATAAGCCTGAGGAAGACCTATTTGGTTGAAACGTTGCTTTTTGTAAATAGTGCTTTTTGTAAATAGTTTTTACTGTAAATAAAAGTTTTATATTCATCACGGAGTTTTTCTATACTTTATCTTTTTTAGACTAGGTTTAAGTTTCTTTTCATGGTGACTATTACCGAAAGAGACCGGAGATGCCACGTGAACGGTGGCAAGGAGAAGATTATTACTGGGACAATTATGAGTTTAGACGACCCAGACAACGTCGTTTATCGCCTTCACCAACTGGTAGGAGATACAATAGGTCCCAGTTCAATAATTATGAATATGATGGGCGCAGTTATGCGGAGGTAGCTAGAGCAGCCCGTTCACGCATGCCCAATCCTACGGAACAACAGTGGGCACCACGTGGAAATACAAGGGCCCAGTTTAATGACAACCGTCGAGGACCCCGACGAAGAGAGGACCGTTCCTATCCTCGGAGGAGGAGATATGATGACCACCAACAAAAGGAACGTCGACGACCGAGCCGGGACCAGGGGGTACGTACCAGAGGACAAGGGCGACGGGAGTGGTCCAATAGGGACCCACCGTCAAATAAGCCCACCAGTACTGACCCGGAATTCACGGCTAAAACCCGTGGCATATTTAGACTTATTAAAGCCACGCATCACTTGGGGAACGTCACGGCGGAGCACCCTCCAGCCTCAATAGCTAAAATGGCTGACCAATTGATGGCAGCTATTAAACCGGCTTCCCCTACAACATCCACAATGACACTAATTGAGGGTAATGCTAGATATTGGGCTCAAAATACCCTGATAATTCTAAGAGACCATTACCAGGATGATATTCAGAATAACATCCAAATCCTTATCCAATTGGAGACATGGGACTGGGCCCGGAACTTTGACATTGCTACGACATGGGCTAAAAACCAATTCGGACGCAGATTAAGGGGAGAGACTTTGGATAAAGTACGATCTCAGTTGCAGGAGAAGATGGTCAACACGGTCAGAACACGAGATACCCCACAGCCCAGACTGGAGGAACGGAGGCAGATGGTATCAACCCAGACCATGACGGAGGATGAACCCCCGCCTCCGGTACCGGAGGTGAGGAACTACAAACAGACAATCATGGTAGAGGTACATCCTCCTCCCAGAAGAGCGATGGACTCTGTGTTGCTGTTGACCCCTGAACCACGATCCAGATCCGGCAATGTGGACTGGACGACGAGGACCACTCCGGCACACGAGGAACAATCAGAGGGACAACTAGAACGAGAGGGGGATGGAAACAGTTCTCCCCTGTTCCTTTCTCCCTCCCCCCACTCTCCCGTTCTCCCCTTTGTTTCTCTCCCTCTTTTGGGCCCTTCTGCTCTAACCTCATTCCAGGTACCCAGGGAGCAGAGGAGAGGTCAAAGGTCAAGGGAGTCGACTTCAGGGATTCGGGAGCCACAACAGGGAGAACCGACATTGCAGACCATCGATGAGGATCCCGGGGAAGCTACAACAAATCAGGAAGGGCCGTTTGTCCCTCCGGTGGTGATGACCCCCCGATACCAGGGGACCCCCTCTCAGTCGGATCTGTCATCTGAGGAGGAGCTCTCAGGTGAGGAGGGGGATTTAGATTCCCCTATTCCCCCAACCCCACCACCAGTGGGATCACCAGTACAGACCAAACTGACTTTCAGTAGGCCACGGGTGTCCTCACCCCTGAATGTGCAGAAACCATTCAGACACATGTCGACTCTAAACAAAATGAAAGACTGGAAGATCCACTACAAGCAGAACATAGTTCTGATGGGGGACTCTAACCTGGCCAGAATGCCCCCGTTTACACGAAAGGATCTGCAAATTGACAGTTACCCGGGGGCCAACTTTAGACATGCTGAGGCCATCCTGGCTAACTCCAGGGTCTCTCCCGCTGTGCAGACACTGATTCTTGCTTTTGGCATAAACAATAGAGCACAGAGCCCGGACAAAACGTCAATAAAACAACTACAAGGAGCCATCAGAATGGCCAGACATGTGTGTCCCACAGCCCAAGTGGTGATCCCATTAATTAACTTTTCCACAAGATTGCCTCGGCAGGAACAAGACAACCTGTCTAAACTGAACTCGCATATTGCAAAACATCAGTGCTTCCTACCCAAACTAACTGAGGGAGCATTCGAGACAGAGAGAGACAGGATCCACTGGACAGACAATACAGCAAAACGTATGCTGGACCACTGGCTGATCTGTTTAAACAAATAGTCCCCGTGAACCCTGCGACAGATACGGGGGGTAAGAATGTGATTAATCTATCCAAACATTTTATTCCAACTGGCGCACAGTTGGCACTATTGAATAGGGGCCTAACTTTTATTCCGGCTATAGAGAACCATAAGAATTCAAAAGCCAGAGATCAAATTAGATTTGATTTACAGCAATATCATAGAAGACTTAAATTGGCTGTGTTTTTCAGAGATCAACCAGATTCTGAACCATTACCGTTCACACAAAAATCTGTCTGGGTCCCTCCCAGGGATAAATTACCGAATAGTGTTATAAGACTTATCAATAAGGATATGGAATATTTCAAAAATGACTTTACTATTGGCAGAACCAAATTAAACCTGGACCAATTAGAAATTCAAGCACACAAAACCCTGATCAATAATAAAAATATTATTATTAAACCGGCAGACAAGGGGAGTGTAGTAGTAATTATGGATAGGGAACAATATCTCTGGGAGGGATACAGACAATTGAATGATGCCACATATTATACCAAGTTGGATAGACCAATCTTCAGGGACACAATTCCCATGGTTGATGAGATTCTTAAATCCTTGCGGAATAAGAAGTTTATCAACCATAAACAACTACAATATTTACAAGGAGATTCTGAACCCAGAGCCAGATTGTTTTACATGCTGCCAAAGATTCATAAGGCCAGAGCATCCTGGAATAGAGCGGGAGAAATCCCTCCGGGTAGGCCCATTGTTTCGGATTGCAGCAGTGAAACATACTTTACGGCTGAATATCTGGATTTCTTTCTAAATCCCCTCTCAATCAAGCACCCCAGTTATGTTAAGGATACCTATCATTTCATTGACACTGTCAGAGACCTTATTATCCCAACAGATGCCTTCCTATTTACAATGGATGTGGATAGTCTATATACTAATATTGATATCCAGGAAGGCATACAGTCTATTAGAAAGATTCTATTTAAATATCCGGATGCCAAAAGGCCTGATAAAGAACTACTTAAGTTACTAGAAATAAATTTATCCAGGAATGACTTTGAATTTGATGGGAAGTTTTCCTACAGATTAAGGGAACAGCTATGGGCAAGAAGTTTGCCCCGGCCTATGCAAACATCTTCATGGCTGAATGGGAGACTGCTGCCCTGGCCACCTGCCCAAAAAGACCCTTACAATATTATAGGTTTCTAGATGACATCTGGGGTGTTTGGCCTTATTCAAGGGAGGATTTCACAGAATTTGTAACTAATCTCAACAACCACAATCCATCCATCCAGGTGAAGTCCACATTTAGTGACACTTCTGTGGACTTCCTGGACACCACCACATTTAAGGGACCAAACTTTTCAGACACCGGTAAATTGGAGGTTAAAGTATACTTTAAAGATACAGATACACATGCCCTTTTATTCAGGTCCAGTTTCCATCCCCAACATACCTATGCAGGCCTACTGAAATCTCAGCTGCTGAGATTTCATAGGATCTGTACGAGGGAGGAGGATTTTAAACTGGCTACCAGGATGCTGTTTTCGGCCCTTACCACTAGGGGTACACTAAAACCATGTTCAGGAGAGCCCTTGGGACTTTCCAACAGGTAAGACCACAAATTGTGGATACACTCTTACCAGTCATCACCACCTACTCTCCATACACGGTACAGCTAATGAGGGTAATCAGAAATAACTTCAATTCATTTACGGAGCAATCCAATTTATTATTAGACTACAGACTGATTGCAGCATATAGAAGAAATAAAAATCTACAAGATACTTTGGTCAAGGCTAAAATCACACCCCTCTCTAAACCCCAAGTGGTGGGAAAGGGGGAGTTTTACAAACACTACCTGTGGGTTACAAACCCAAATAATAGAGAAGTTTTCAAAACCCAGGGGGGCACCAGTGTGCACACTAAGAACTGTGTTTACCTGATTAAATGCAAACATTGCCATATGCAATATGTAGGGGAAACAGGAAATACCCTGTTGACCAGATTCACACAACACAGGTATAACATCATTAGGAGAAAGGACACTGGTGTCCCTCTGGTCCAACATTTTATAATACAGGGTTGGCCCCAATTAGAGGCCACTATTTTGGAGGCCAACTGTAGGTGGTCCACGACCCAGAGACGGAGGGCTGAAAGGTTGTGGATCCACAGATTGGGGACAATACAGCCTCTTGGTTTGAATGAGAGGTGAGGGTCGGGGGAGACCGCGGTACATAGTTCATGCATTGGTGTACATCATCTATGATGATGTCACCCAACTGTTTCAGTTTCCTAACCC
>JAHKKI010000387.1:0-12578 GCA_029465975.1 Dallia pectoralis | reverse complement strand
CATGTTGCAAAAAAACGGTGCATTTACTGTAGCACTTGTACAAAAAAGACAAAACATTAATCTTGTGCATTTACACGTAGCACTCGGATTATGCTGGACACAGTGAATCTACTGATGTTTGGTTGTACCCTTTGTCCAGCCTCCTCATGGTCATACCATGAACAAGAACACGGTCAATCACAGTAGCTCTGATTTCATCAGATATTACTGTTCTTTGTCTTCGCTGACCACCTCGACCTCTTTCACATGAACTCTTCCTCTCAGACTTCTATCCATTGTAGGGCCTCACAAACCAGTGCTCTCTGAACTGGCTTACTGTATATGTTCCCCACATCATTAGCCACAAGTGTGATCAATTTCGAGTTGTTGTGTTCAAGTGGTGACAACTGTGCTTTAGTTGTGTTTGACTTTTGTCATCTGTGCTCACCATTATGCAGCACGGGTGCATCACAATGAAAAAGTGTTGACAAGTTGTGTCTAAACAGGTGAAAAGTGCTTATGGTTTCGCCAAAAGAGTGATTGATTTAATCAGTGGGTTTAGGCAACTGAGAATTTGGTTCAGACAATAGGCTTTAGTGTTTTAGCAATTGAGAAAAACTGTAATCTGCACGCACAAACATTTACAATCTGTTATCTTGTCGGGAGGCTCCTGTGGCGCAATCGGTTAGCGCGCGGTACTTATACAGCAGTATGCACCAGAGCGATGCCGAGGTTGTGAGTTCGAGCCTCACCTGGAGCAGTGGTATTTTTTAAACCAGTTTTTCGAATCTGCACGCACAAACATTTACAATCTGTTTGACTGTCACGAGGCTCCTGTGGTGCGCACGGTACTAATACAGCAGTATGCAGCAGAGCGACGCCGAGGTTGTGAGTTCCAGCCTCACCTGGAGCAGTGATACTTTTTAAACCAGTTTTTTTTGCAGTTTTTCTCGATTGCTAAGACAAATTTCTTGAAAGGTGCTCTCATTTTCTCTAAACTGTGAGCACAAAACCCAATTTTTAGCTACATTCACAAAACATCAGGCTCTTCTTGCAAAACCAAACTTTCACCTCAAAACAGTTCAATCTGTGCTCAAAACTGAACTATGTTGTCAAATCGTGTCCCGAGTCAATCAAAATTAAAAACACAACTGAACAGTCACTAAACACTACGTAGAAAAATGGAAAACACAATGGACAGGACATGAAGCTGAAGAAATAAATGTTTGTTGTTCACTGTAGGCTAAATGCATGTTGCAAAAAACCCCGGTGCATTTACTGTAGCACTTGTACAAAAGATAAAACATTAATCTTGTGCATGTACACGTAGCACTGGATTATGCTGGACAAAGTGAATCTACTGCTGTTTGGTTGTACCCTTTGTCCAGCCTCCCTCATGGTCATAACATGAACAAGAACATGGTCAATCACAGTAGCTCTGATTTCATCAGATATTACTGTTCTTTGTCTTCGCTGACCACCTCGACCTCTTTTCACATGAACTCTTCCTCTCAGACTTCTATCCATTGTAGGGCCTCACAAACCAGTGCTCTCTGAACTGGCTTACTGTATATGTTCCCTCACATCATTAGCCACAAGTGTCATCAATTTCGAGTTGTTGTGTTCAAGTGGTGACAACTGTGCTTTAGTTGTGTTTGACTTTTGTCATCTGTGCTCACCATTATGCAGCACGGGTGCATCACAATGAAAAAGTGTTGACAAGTTGTGTCTAAACAGGTGAAAAGTGCTTATGGTTTCGCCAAAAGAGTGATTGATTCAATCAGTGGGTTTAGGCAACTGAGAATTTGGTTCAGACAATAGGCTTTAGTGTTTTAGCAATTGAGAAAAACTGTAATCTGCACGCGCAAACATTTACAATCTGTTATCTTGTCGGGAGGCTCCTGTGGTGCAATCGGTTAGCGCGCGGTACTTATACAGCAGTATGCAGCAGAGCGATGCCGAGGTTGTGAGTTCGAGCCTCACCTGGAGCAGTGGTATTTTTAAACCAGTTTTTTTGAATCTGCACGCACAAACATTTACAATCTGTTTGACTGTCACGAGGCTCCTGTGGTGCGCACGGTACTAATACAGCAGTATGCAGCAGAGCGACGCCGAGGTTGTGAGTTCCAGCCTCACCTGGAGCAGTGCTACTTTTTAAACCAGTTTTTTTTGCAGTTTTTCTCGATTGCTAAGACACATTTCTTGAAAGGTGCTCTCATTTTCTCTAAACTGTGAGCACAAAACCCAATATTTAGCTACATTCACAAAACATCAGGCTCTTCTTGCAAAACCAAACTTTCACCTCAAAACAGTTCAATCTGTGCTCAAAACTGAACTATGTTGTCAAATCGTGTCCCGAGTCAATCAAAATTAATAACACAACTGAACAGTCACTAAACACTACGTAGAAAAATGGAAAACACAATGGACAGGACATGAAGCTGAAGAAATAAATGTTTGTTGTTCACTGTAGGCTAAATGCATGTTGCAAAAAAAAACCCGGTGCATTTACTGTAGCACTTGTACAAAAGATAAAACATTAATCTTGTGCATGTACACGTAGCACTCGGATTATGCTGGACAAAGTGAATCTACTGCTGTTTGGTTGTACCCTTTGTCCAGCCTCCTCATGGTCATACCATGAACAAGAACATGGTCAATCACAGTAGCTCTGATTTCATCAGATATTACTGTTCTTTGTCTTCGCTGACCACCTCGACCTCTTTTCACATGAACTCTTCCTCTCAGACTTCTATCCATTGTAGGGCCTCACAAACCAGTGCTCTCTGAACTGGCTTACTGTATATGTTCCCTCACATCATTAGCCACAAGTGTCATCAATTTCGAGTTGTTGTGTTCAAGTGGTGACAACTGTGCTTTAGTTGTGTTTGACTTTTGTCATCTGTGCTCACCATTATGCAGCACGGGTGCATCACAATGAAAAAGTGTTGACAAGTTGTGTCTAAACAGGTGAAAAGTGCTTATGGTTTCGCCAAAAGAGTGATTGATTCAATCAGTGGGTTTAGGCAACTGAGAATTTGGTTCAGACAATAGGCTTTAGTGTTTTAGCAATTGAGAAAAACTGTAATCTGCACGCGCAAACATTTACAATCTGTTATCTTGTCGGGAGGCTCCTGAGGCGCAATCGGTTAGCGCGCGGTACTTATACAGCAGTATGCAGCAGAGCGATGCCGAGGTTGTGAGTTCGAGCCTCACCTGGAGCAGTGGTATTTTTTAAACCAGTTTTTTGAATCTGCACGCACAAACATTTACAATCTGTTTGACTGTCACGAGGCTCCTGTGGTGCGCACGGTACTAATACAGCAGTATGCAGCAGAGCGACGCCGAGGTTGTGAGTTCCAGCCTCACCTGGAGCAGTGCTACTTTTTAAACCAGTTTTTTTTGCAGTTTTTCTCGATTGCTGAGACACATTTCTTGAAAGGTGCTCTCATTTTCTCTAAACTGTGAGCACAAAACCCAATTTTTAGCTACATTCACAAAACATCAGGCTCTTCTTGCAAAACCAAACTTTCACCTCAAAACAGTTCAATCTGTGCTCAAAACTGAACTATGTTGTCAAATCGTGTCCCGAGTCAATCAAAATTAAAAACACAACTGAACAGTCACTAAACACTACGTAGAAAAATGGAAAACACAATGGACAGGACATGAAGCTGAAGAAATAAATGTTTGTTGTTCACTGTAGGCTAAATGCATGTTGCAAAAAAAAAACCCCGGTGCATTTACTGTAGCACTTGTACAAAAAGATAAAACATTAATCTTGTGCATGTACACGTAGCACTCGGATTATGCTGGACAAAGTGAATCTACTGCTGTTTGGTTGTACCCTTTGTCCAGCCTCCCTCATGGTCATACCATGAACAAGAACATGGTCAATCACAGTAGCTCTGATTTTATCAGATATTACTGTTCTTTGTCTTCGCTGACCACCTCGACCTCTTTTCACATGAACTCTTCCTCTCAGACTTCTATCCATTGTAGGGCCTCACAAACCAGTGCTCTCTGAACTGGCTTACTGTATATGTTCCCTCACATCATTAGCCACAAGTGTGATCAATTTCGAGTTGTTGTGTTCAAGTGGTAACAACTGTGCTTTAGTTGTGTTTGACTTTTGTCATCTGTGCTCACCATTATGCAGCACGGGTGCATCACAATGAAAAAGTGTTGACAAGTTGTGTCTAAACAGGTGAAAAGTGCTTATGGTTTCGCCAAAAGAGTGATTGATTTAATCAGTGGGTTTAGGCAACTGAGAATTTGGTTCAGACAATAGGCTTTAGTGTTTTAGCAATTGAGAAAAACTGTAATCTGCACGCACAAACATTTACAATCTGTTATCTTGTCGGGAGGCTCCTGTGGCGCAATCGGTTAGCGCACGGTATACAGCAGTATGCAGCAGAGCGATGCCGAGGTTGTGAGTTCCAGCCTCACCTGGAGCAGTGCTCTTTTTTAAACCAGTTTTTTTTGCAGTTTTTCTCGATTGCTAAGACACATTTCTTGAAAGGTGCTCTCATTTTCTCTAAACTGTGAGCACAAAACCCAATTTTTAGCTACATTCACAAAACATCAGGCTCTTCTTGCAAAACCAAACTTTCACCTCAAAACAGTTCAATCTGTGCTCAAAACTGAACTATGTTGTCAAATCGTGCCCCGAGTCAATCAAAATTAAAAACACAACTGAACAGTCACTAAACACTACGTAGAAAAATGGAAAATACAATGGACAGGACATGAAGCTGGAGAAATAAATGTTTGTTGTTCACTGTAGGCTAAATGCATGTTGCAAAAAAAAACGGTGCATTTACTGTAGCACTTGTACAAAAAGACAAAACATTAATCTTGTGCATTTACACGTAGCACTCGGATTATGCTGGACACAGTGAATCTACTGATGTTTGGTTGTACCCTTTGTCCAGCCTCCCTCATGGTCATACCATGAACAAGAACATGGTCAATCACAGTAGCTCTGATTTCATCAGATATTACTGTTCTTTGTCTTCGCTGACCACCTCGACCTCTTTTCACATGAACTCTTCCTCTCAGACTTCTATCCATTGTAGGGCCTCACAAACCAGTGCTCTCTGAACTGGCTTACTGTATATGTTCCCTCACATCATTAGCCACAAGTGTGATCAATTTTGAGTTGTTGTGTTCAAGTGGTGACAACTGTGCTTTAGTTGTGTTTGACTTTTGTCATCTGTGCTCACCATTATGCAGCACGGGTGCATCACAATGAAAAAGTGTTGACAAGTTGTGTCTAAACAGGTGAAAAGTGCTTATGGTTTCGCCAAAAGAGTGATTGATTCAATCAGTGGGTTTAGGCAACTGAGAATTTGGTTCAGACAATAGGCTTTAGTGTTTTAGCAATTGAGAAAACTGTAATCTGCACGCGCAAAACATTTACAATCTGTTATCTTGTCGGGAGGCTCCTGTGGCGCAATCGGTTAGCGCGCGGTACTTATACAGCAGTATGCAGCAGAGCGATGCCGAGGTTGTGAGTTCGAGCCTCACCTGGAGCAGTGGTATTTTTAAACCAGTTTTTCGAATCTGCACGCACAAACATTTACAATCTGTTTGACTGTCACGAGGCTCCTGTGGTGCGCACGGTACTAATACAGCAGTATGCAGCAGAGCGACGCCGAGGTTGTGAGTTCCAGCCTCACCTGAGCAGTGATACTTTTTAAACCAGTTTTTTTTGCAGTTTTTCTCGATTGCTAAGACAAATTTCTTGAAAGGTGCTCTCATTTTCTCTAAACTGTGAGCACAAAACCCAATTTTAGCTACATTCACAAAACATCAGGCTCTTCTTGCAAAATCAAACTTTCACCTCAAAACAGTTCAATCTGTGCTCAAAACTGAACTATGTTGTCAAATCGTGTCCCGAGTCAATCAAAATTAAAAACACAACTGAACAGTCACTAAACACTACGTAGAAAAATGGAAAACACAATGGACAGGACATGAAGCTGAAGAAATAAATGTTTGTTGTTCACTGTAGGCTAAATGCATGTTGCAAAAAAAAAAAACCCCGGTGCATTTACTGTAGCACTTGTACAAAAGATAAAACATTAATCTTGTGCATGTACACGTAGCACTTTCGGATTATGCTGGACAAAGTGAATCTACTGCTGTTTGGTTGTACCCTTTGTCCAGCCTCCCTCATGGTCATACCATGAACAAGAACATGGTCAATCACAGTAGCTCTGATTTTATCAGATATTACTGTTCTTTGTCTTCGCTGACCACTGTTATGGAATTTTATGATCACTCAAGAAGTTTATTAACATGTAAGTCCTATAGATGTTGTTTAGGCCAAAAGGCACAGAGGAAAGAATGTTTAGGATAAGTTTCATGATAGGAGACATCTGTCTATTGACCTATTGACCTCTAGAAAGGTCCTGGGGAGGAAATAGATGTCACTAAGTAACTTTGCGGTGCCGGCCTGGCTGGTAGGAATTGTAACTGACCTCCCTTGACTTGACTGGGGAGTGACCCTCGGGTTTTCCTGACAGCTCCATATGTCATGTTTATTATCCTATAGTTTGGTGAGATCTTCTAAGGACCTCGTCTGTTCTCCATCATCTCTGTTTAGGTTGGTGTGTCAATGAGTGTGCGTAATCTTCATTCCTTTAAATACCCCTGCAGAAGTTGTAATCATTAGGTCAGTCTGATCCAGCACAGGTTATTGTCCTGTTGTCTGATGAAGACTTTCCTCAAACCCATTCTTCAAGCTTGCTATAGGGATTGATCTGATCAATGCAAAAGCTTAAACCTGTATTTGAGAAATGGTTTCTTACTTGCAATTAAACCTGTTAAAAGTGTCAAACTGTAACATACTCTCGTGCGTCTTACTTTAAGTTCAAATTCAGCGATTAAAGTCTAAAATTTCCACGACACTTGGGGGCATCGTCCGAGATTCTTAACAAAGTAATCCGTATTTTTTCCAAAACAGGCTACATATCCTAAAGAGCGATATAATTTTTAAATTTTTTTTGAAAAAATAACAGGCCAGGACTGTCTTTGGAGATATGTGATTCTATACAGAATTTTGAAACTCAAGGACCTAAAAATGCTGAATTGGGACAATGTTGGACGACAGTTTGACAACGGTTTTGATAAATTAACAAAATAGACTCGTTAATTTTGACTTAATTCGTAAGGTTATTGTAATATTTTAAAGTTCTCTTAGAAATGGAAAACAGTACTTCTAATCGGGTATTTGTTGATTTTGGTCTGGTAAAACGTGCACGTCAGGAATTATTAATTTCTGCAGCTCCAATCCTCCTCAACAAATGGGTGAGTGGAGAGCGCCAGACTGGAGCAATATTTACCTGTATGAAGTGTTAATACCTGTATACAGTAGGAATAAAATGCTGTTCAATATAGGTTATCTGGGTGCGGTGAGACAGATCGGTTATTCAGGATATCTCACTTAAAAGAACTGACGAGTTCATTAACACGTATAGGACCCTTCATTATATGCTAAAATTAGATTTTGCGTCTTAAATATCGATAACAACATGGGTAATTACATGTGTATTGGTAAACCTTCGGTGGATACTGAACGTTACGTTGTTGGACCGGCTAAAATAATGACAGATAATACGGAGACTGGACATGCGAACAGTTAGACCTGTGGGAGTTATTGGGATTTCCTGCTCATGGCAGCTTTAGTCAGAGACAGATACTGTTGTTGAAAGACAAGTTGGAGGATTTTGAACAGGGTAAAATTAAGGTTTCACGGGGTAATCGGCAGAAAGTAGATTGGAAGGCATATAATAAGTGGAGAGAGCAGACTGATATACGGGCTAAGCGGTGTAGCACGGGGCTTGTTAATCGGTGTGTTCTAGCTTGTCCCAACCAGGTTGATGCTGCCTGTCCTCCTGCTGACCGACCCCCACCCTATCGCGGCGTTACCACAACAGCCCCAGCGGTACCAACTATGCCAACAGCATCGGACCTGGTGGAAAACATTCGCGGAGGAGGACTCTACCCATCCGTATTCGGCCTCGACAGAGTTTCACACGCCGCTGAGAGGACCCAGAGTACTACTGCGGCCTGTCCCAGAGAACAACACAGCATTGATGCCGGGCAATTCCCTATGGTGGAGGTAGCCAACCCAGCTGGTGGAGGAGACACGGATAACCCAGCGACTATACTAGTCTACAGACCGTGGTCACCCGCCGACCTGAGAGACGTGGCTTCTACACTACCTGACCCAGAAACAGAAGGTGGAGAGGAATTTGTCCGTGTGTTTCTACAGATCGTGAATCAATATAGACCGACCTCTGTGGAGATTGAAACAATTTTGATGAAGGCCTTGCAACTAAAATGGGGGAGAGTGAAAAGAAACTGGCCTAGCGAGAGAAACATTATGTTCAATTGGGATGCGCACTCTAACTACCGGAGTGCGGTGGAACAGCTGAGCACTGGACTTATCGCTGCTTTTCCTAAGCGAATGAACTGGGAAAAGATCTCTGATTGTAAACAGACACTGGGCGAGAAAGTTTCAGACTACAGGAATAGACTCGAAAAGCTTTTGAATTACACAGCGGAATGGGAAAGAGACCGACGGTGATGAAGAGTCGGCCTGGGAGCAACAGTGTAAAATGAGGTTAGTTGCAGGCCTTCTACCAGACATTAGGAAGCACATTCAAAACCACTGTGTAGACCTGGATGAGGGTCGCATGGAAACCGTCTGGCCGTATTTTAAGCACGCTGAAAGAGTCTACGAGGACCAGCTGTACAAACAGACCGAAGAAAGACGGAGCGTGAAACGCAAATTCAGATGGCCCAACTGGAGTTCTACAGCAGAGGCTACTCAGGACGGAGACGGAGACGGAGAGCAAGCAGGAGAGGACAATACAGACACCAGGGTGATGTTAACTACAGACACCAGAGGGGTGATACCTACAGACTCCAGGGTGATAACTCCAGCCAAAGTCCCAACTCTGATAGCTGTTTCAACTGTGGTGCATTTGGACACTGGGCTCGTGACTGCACTGTGCCGGACACTAGAGACTATTACCATGGGAACAGAGACAGTATAGGAGATGGTGATGGCACAACAGCAGACGACCAACTGGAGCGTCACAGGACCCATGGCTGCCACAGACAGGGGTACTGACGGTCAGAGGGGACGGGCAGGAAAAACATCAACCCGGTGAGATCAAACCATTATGTTATCCTGTAATTAATCAATTATGATAGTATTTACAGTTAAAGTAATTTTGTTCGGATGTTTAGTGAAGACTTGCTTATTCTGAGTTTTGAGTTGATATGCAGACGTATGGTTGTGTGAGATTTTCGTTCCACTGGGGAGGAGTACGGGTGTCTCGGCACTATGCTTACGCTTAAAGTTAGGTGTTTAGCGTAGTGTAGCGTACATTGCGTATCGCCTGATAAACGGGGTTTGTCAGGTCCGTGCAGCTCGGGAGCGTGACTGGACCCATGATGGTTGATATCTCATTGTCCATAGTTTACCGGTTACAACTAGGGGACTGCACATATAGCTATTGTCAGGTTGAATTCTCAGTAGAAATCAGCTCATTGTTAGTGAGAGGTCTTATTTTTCGCTGTCCAGGGTTCGTACGTACGCGTACGCAGATATCATATTAAAATACCCTAGGTGTGATTCATGCATGATCTGGGGTAAAGCTTCATGAAGTTGGGACAGGGGTCCCAGGCCAACGTTTGTCGACAAATTTATTTTCTGGTTTTCCTGTGCACGAGGAATTCCTATTTTATATTATTGTTTGTTTTTAGGCCTTATGTAACATTTGCGCTAATGACATAATTAAGAGTATTTCCGATTATAACTCTGCATGTTTTTACCTGGAATACTATATGTACCATTTTGTTTGTTTTGTAGGAGGACTACATTCTAGGTTATAGGGAGATTATATTCTAGTTATATGCTATGGTTATTCGTTTTGTGAAGTTGAATAAGGACATTTTGGATTTGTTCCTATAAATGTTGGCATGATGATATAATGAATGACCATGTGGGTTAAGTGTATTTCTGATACACCCTTTTATTGTTATTATTGGCTTTTGGCTATTTTGAGTAACATATTTTAAGACATTCTGAGTTCTTGATTGTTAAAAGGGCAGAAAGTTAACTGTAACTCTGTGTCTGCCTGTCTAGAGATGGTTTCTGTTAATTTAGGGGTGTTTATGAACTTTTCTTTGACCCTCCCTGGGGTGCTTCTCTGGGTCAAAAGAGGGGGCACACCCAAGTTGTTTATTTAGAAGGGGGGGCTGGTTTACTGTGTGATTGTGAGGTGGCTCAGCCCAGGGCTAACAGATGGCTGGTCATAAACCATATTTTAGTCATGTGTTTTATCTTAGATAAATTTAACAAGTTTGTCTATGATAGTTGGTTGTTTTCTCCATTGTTGATGAACTTAAGGAGAAACCAAGAGGGGAAGTGACGTAATAAACATATTCAAGAATATAGCATTTGTTAAATTTGGATTTCAGGCAATTGAAGTGTTTAATTTGATAGAATGTCTAAACGTTTGAATGATTGAGGAGAATAGCTATTACAAATGTATTTGGCTTAGCAAAATTAAATCTGAGCAGTAAACACAATGTTATTCTATTGTTAAAGATGTTAACTGACACATGGAATGCAATAACTGTTTGCAGGTTGTGTCGCATTAAAAATCAACAGGTTGGACCATGAACAACTGGAGCAGAGCATCTGAGCCCTACCCCCACGCACACACACACACACACATATATCAGAAGCTAACTAAATGACTTTAGGTACAGACCACAGAAAAGGTCAAACCAGAACCAAGGAAAAAGGTGTCATCCAGACCACAAAGAAGGCAATTACTAAATTGTGTGAATGTTATTGTACACTTTTCAAGGAAGTTATGGACTGTAAAGAGAAAAAGGTGAACATGTTGCAGATTTCAGAAATTATCTTGAACGTCGGTTTGAGTTGTACAAAGGAAAAACAAGAACATTGAACACACACATATTGCATCTCTGGACAATTAAAGAATGGCCACTGTTTGGCCACACTCATTAAAGACGTTGAAGGAGCCTACCAGAGCTGAGAAGATGAAAAAGGAACATTTATACACTCACACCATGATTAAAATCTTCATTTCTGATGATCAAAGAGTGCCAACATATTTACTGATGTTTTCTTAATGATTAGTTCCTCACACACTAGATGGAGGACTAGAAATCCAGAATATGAAAATGACACTGTTGAATGTTGCTAAGTACTGTACTGACATTGGATTATTTCAATTGATTGTGTACTATGTTTGGTAAAAGTATTTTTCTTAACAGGTTACAGTTTTAGACATATGACAGTGGTGGATCCATATATTCCTGATTGGTTATGAGTAATTATTAAGCTTGAGTGAACTAAAATTTAGAGTTGACACTTTTAAATTGTTTAACATGATTAAGGGTTTATAATGTTAAAAGGGCAGATTGTTATGGAATTTTATGATCACTCAAGAAGTTTATTAACATGTAAGTCCTATAGATGTTGTTTAGGCCAAAAGGCACAGAGGAAAGAATGTTTAGGATAAGTTTCATGATAGGAGACATCTGTCTATTGACCTATTGACCTCTAGAAAGGTCCTGGGGAGGAAATAGATGTCACTAAGTAACTTGCGGTGCCGGCCTGGCTGGTAGGAATTGTAACTGACCTCCCTTGACTTGACTGGGGAGTGACCCTCGGGTTTTCCTGACAGCTCCATATGTCATGTTTATTATCCTATAGTTTGGTGAGATCTTCTAAGGACCTCGTCTGTTCTCCATCATCTCTGTTTAGGTTGGTGTGTCAATGAGTGTGCGTAACTTCATTCCTTTAAATACCCCTGCAGAAGTTGTAATCATTAGGTCAGTCTGATCCAGCACAGGTTATTGTCCTGTTGTCTGATGAAGACTTTCCTCAAACCCATTCTTCAAGCTTGCTATAGGGATTGATCTGATCAATGCAAAAGCTTAAACCTGTATTTGAGAAATGGTTTCTTACTTGCAATTAAACCTGTTAAAAGTGTCAAACTGTAACATACTCTCGCATCGTCTTACTTTAAGTTCAAATTCAGCGATTAAAGTCTAAAATTTCCACGACACCACCTCGACCTCTTTCACATGAACTCTTCCTCTCAGACTTCTATCCATTGTAGGGCCTCACAAACCAGTGCTCTCTGAACTGGCTTACTGTATATGTTCCCTCACATCATTAGCCACAAGTGTGATCAATTTCGAGTTGTTGTGTTCAAGTGGTGACAACTGTGCTTTAGTTGTGTTTGACTTTTGTCATCTGTGCTCACCATTATGCAGCACGGGTGCATCACAATTAAAAAGTGTTGACAAGTTGTGTCTAAACAGGTTAAAAGTGCTTATGGTTTCGCCAAAAGAGTGATTGATTTAATCAGTGGGTTTAGGCAACTGAGAATTTGGTTCAGACAATAGGCTTTAGTGTTTTAGCAATTGAGAAAAACTGTAATCTGCACGCACAAACATTTACAATCTGTTATCTTGTCGGGAGGCTCCTGTGGCGCAATCGGTTAGCGCGCGGTACTTATACAGCAGTATGCAGCAGA
>JAHKKI010000072.1:0-22992 GCA_029465975.1 Dallia pectoralis | reverse complement strand
TAGGAACTCGTTTTTCTGATTTGTATATTTTTCAAACCCTGCGGTTTCTTCCTTTGCCTCCATGCTGTGGTCCTTGGCACTCGTGGCCCTGGTCCTCTCTTCTTCTCCAGCCACTGTTGGGCAGTTTTCCCCAGGCTGCTGCTTCACAAAAGTGCCCCCCTTACTACCCCCTTACTTAGTTACTAAAAATACTGTAATTAAAGTGATCTAGTGCCAGTGGTAGATACATGGAGGTAGGATCAGTGTGACTGGTTGAGGAGCCTTATGGTCTGAGGAGAGAAGCTGTTCTTCAGTCTGGAAGTGCGTGTACCAATGCTGCGGTAACGTCGACCAGATGGGAGCAGTGTGAACAAGCGACGGCCTGGATGGCTATTGTCCTTGATGATGTTTCTGGCTTTTCTGAGGCATCGTGATTGGTAGATGCTATGCACAGAAGGGAGGTGGCAGCCAATGATGCGCTCTGCAGATTTTACCACCCTCTGTAGGGCCTTGCGGCCAGCAGCGGTGCAGCTCCCGTACCAAGCAGTAATGCAGCCTGACAGGATACTCGGTGGGGGGAATGCTTGTTGCGGGCCGTCTCTTCTTCATGGTGATGGAGGATAGCAGTCTCAACTTCTTGTCTGCATGGGTAAAAAAAAAAAAAGTTCTAAGCTCGTATTTAACCCGTATTCAGAAATTAAAATGCCAAAATGTGCAGGTATGATAACTCACCCTTTGGGGGATTATTGTCCTGAACCGGTGGCCACAGTGGACGGCTGAATTTTCCAATGGATGAGAGGGCATTGGGGTCCATGGAGATGGCTGTCCACTGTCTTGCCCTCTTTTGCCTTTCACTCTTGGCTTCCATCCTCAGCCGATCCATTTGGCAGACCAGCATTTGGTGGTGAGCTGGCGAATCCAGCCTATGTAGCTTGAATGAACAACAAAAGTCGACTCAACATGTCGGTCAAATATAAAGTTGTCTAGGAAGTTATGCATTTTCAGATAATTCCCAAAAATGTAAAGGACTCTACAAATCAAATAGTTGCAATTAGTCATTAACAACTTACCTACTTTGTCCAAGGCATGTTGAGTTGCATATGTGAGTAAAAATTTCTGAAAATTTAAATCTTCCATTTCTCCAAGATGTGGGGAAAATGTAAATGTGAAGAGCTGTTCAGTTTGTTGCAGGAGCCAATCAGAGATGACTGGGTGTGTTGGGCCGTTCACACCTTAGACCCCCTGCTGTCATCTTTTGTTCGCTGATCCTTTTGTCTACAGGACACAGATTTCATCACAGTGGCTGTGTATAACGGAGACGATGTCAGACGGCCCAACAGTAGAGTTCTTTGAAGGCAATTACAGCAGACAGGCTGACGGCCAGACAGACAGCCAGCCACACAGACAGGCAGACAGACAGACAGCCAGCCACACAGACAGACAGGCAGACAGACAGACAGACAGACAGACAGCACCATGGAACTTACAGACAGTCATTGGAGGTGTATTGGACTTGTCCAACCTGTAGTGATCTTGTAAATATTTCTAAAAGTTGGTTTAGTAACTCTATGGCCAAGTGGAAACAATAAGACGAGGAAAGTGACAGACTATTTCCAAAGGTAAAATAGAATAGCTGACTTACCTCCGACAATATTTAACTGTTGTGTGCGTTTGTCTCCACCTGGTGGACAGTGGCCAATTTTCAAGACTCCCTGATCTGTTCCATTGCGCAACTGTTCAGGATTACTCATCGCTCACACCTGGACCTGAGACAACCAGAACGTCAGTCCCGGCCAGATTGTAAAGTTACATGAGTTGAGTAATTCCTGTACTTATTCCTGCGTCAGCCTAACAGCCAGTATTTGTTACCAGTGTTGCTTATCGTCTGCTTTGCTGCTCTCCAGGAATGCCCGTCACGGTGACTCACCTGGAGCACCGGAATATTCACCTGAGCACTCGGATAGACCTCGCGACTGGCAACTACGGACCTGCCACTTCACTCATCTGCTCAAAAATCTCCAGGAGAGTTTCAATGCCATTCAACATTCCTTCCAAAACCTGCAGTTATTACTAAACTCTGGTAAAACTAAGTGTATGGTTTTCAACCGATCTCAGCCCACACCTGCCCGTCTACAAGATGGGTCTGAACTAGAGCTTGTTGATTCATACAAATATCTAGGTGTCTTAGACAGCTCTCTCTCCTTCCAGCCGCACATAAACAAAGTCTAGTCTAAAATTCGCTCTAGAATTGGCTTCCTGTGGGCTTCAGCAACAGGGCCTCCGTCACTCAGGCGGCAAAACTTGCCTTGGTGAAAATGACTATTATTCCAATGTTCGACTTTGGCGATGTCATCTATAGAACAGCCTCAAACTCTATGTGCTACAAAAATTGGATGTGGTTTACCATAGGGTCATACGTTTTGATACCAATGCCCCATACAACACCCACCAGTGCAAGCTTTACGCATTAGTCGACCGGCCGTCGTTAAGTACTCTGCGTTTAACCCATTGGTACCAACTTATTTACAAGTCCCTGCTAGGCAAAGTCCCACTGTACCGTAGCTCCCTAGTTACCGTAGCTCCACCCACCTGCAGTCTATGCTCTAGTAGGTATAGCGCCTTAGTCACCCTTCTCATAATCGCGGTCACATAATCCATGCGCTCAATTGACCTACCTGCTAGACACACTTTAATCTTTGTACATCCTGTATATAGATACTCATTGTACATTTATATTTTTAAAATATATTTGCTGGTGCCTTATCAATGCTGCTCAACAGAACCACATATACCTCATCCGGTTTTTCACTTGACCCTGTATTCCCTTATTGTGTCCCATTGGTACTTGCACGCCTGTGTTCTGTGTACTTATAATGTAACTGTATTTCGTCCTGCACATTTTCTCGCCTCATCTTGGCCAGGTCAACGTTGCAAATGAGAATTTGTTCTCAATCGGCATACCTGGTTATATAAAGGTTAAATTAAAAAAATTACACCTGCCACACCCCTCTGGATTATATCTAACAATAAACCATACTGTTAGACTTTTCACCTGCGTCCAGTCAGCTTTTGGGTTCAATCTTGCCTGATCTTGCCCGGTCATGACAGATAGACAACGCAGAATATATTTGGGTGGATTACTGTAGTAGTTCATGTTAAACATGACATAATCTTTGTCTGTTAAATGCGTTTTAATTATAATTGCACAGAGATTCTATTTATTTTGCAAATGAGAAATGTCTGGTGTTTTCAAGCCTGACATTTGAACAACCCAAAATACAAAACTCTACAATTCCAATGTAAACACTGTGTATATATATGTATAAATATATATGTATTTATTATTATTTTATCATAAAGTTGACCCCTTGTAGATGTTTTTGCTGATCATGAGAAACACTCAGGAACTTGCACAAAGAGACACCTAAATGTCTGTTTAAAGGGTAACTTTTATACCTCTGGCCCACTACTGTACAACTAGGCTTATTGTCTCTTACCTGTGTTTTGTTTAGTTTTGTACAACAGTTGATAAAACGAACATTTAACCCATATCTCTTTGGCCATTTTGGTTGAAGTATCTGTTGCAGTGAGAATTCAACACTACATTTAACAAACAAATCCTGTTGTGAAATTGACATAGGTTGACCTATTCAAACGACACATGGTTCAGCCAAAACCAGCGTAGCGGACCAGCGTAACCTGTCAAATCACACAGCTGGCAACCTGTGAAGGACTCAACATCTCACTGTCCAGTTTGAAAAAATCCAATTACAACATATATTGAAACAGGAGTGCGAATATATGTCAAATTAGTTCTCAATTACCTTAAACACAGTTAAGTACTTCCAATACTTCAAGCATTGAGTGTGAACCCTGTGAAACATTTTCTAAATTAAAGTACCTGTTGTAGTTAGGCTACAATCTACCAATCATGTTTATTTTCAATTAGTAGAAAATTAAGGAAGTAACAAAGGGTATTGTAAAGACCAGTGTGTGTTCAATGTGAAAATATTACAGTTTACAAACAACAACAACACTTGGTAACCAATCAATCAATCAAATTTATTTATACAGCCACAAATTTGTCACGAATTGGCTAGGAAAAACTCCCTGAGGGTCAAATTTAGGAAGAAAACCTAGAGAGGAACCAGCCTCTGAGGGGTGACCAGGACGACTGGGAGGGTGATGTGTTGGGTAGATTGGAAGGACCCTTTCTTCTTGGTTTGATCAGCAGCACAATGACCTAACAGGAAACAGGACATCGGGTTATATTAAATGTAACACGGACAGATTTGAAAAGCACCAACTGAAAGTGTGCGTTGTCCTTTAGCAATGACTTAGGAGGACAAAGTGGCACTCTACACCTGACAGCGACGCTATACAGGATATGAGACATCGACTGATAGAAATAAAGACTTACTGGTAGTGACAAACTAAGATAGAGTCCCCGTTCCTGACTACTCGTCTTCACCCACAGCCTCGTCCTTTTGTGTAATTGTCTGTGTTAAATCAGTGTATTGTACACTGATTTAACACTGACAATTACACAAAACACGGCGCAGCTCAGCGTCGAACCGGCCCTCCGCGGCGCCATCGGTTGATGTGTCTCACTTTCACCACATCAACATCCATTGGCCGCTCGTCCTGGTGAGAGGGGACTTGGTTTTGCCACATACTGGTGACCTGGGGCCCTTCTGTCCATTCCATGAGATTGTCCTCATTGTCTCTTTGACTGGAGACTGGTTGGAAGGAGTTGGGCTGGTACTGGCTTCCAGAGGGAGGCGTATTCAAGAATGGACATTTATAATTCCCCTGCAATTAAAAAAATATATCAATTATTTCTTTATATTAACATTGTATTCATTCTTGTAGAGTGACCCTGTATAAACCCAGTCCAAAGATGTGTACATTATAGAGACCACTCACTGACATCTAAGCTTAACAAACCTGGTTCTGGGAGTGTCCCCCAGAGGTGGGAAGTCCTCCGGTCATCTGATTGACCAGCCATGAAGCCAAAGCGTCCCTAGGAAGCTTCCTCAACAGATCCCATGTAACCTGGTCCAGAGGAAATGGGTGGAGGGGTCCAAACTGGCTCAGAAACTGAAGGATGTCCATTACTGTAACAGTAATATAATCAATAATATTACTTGCAAATAGTATCGAGAGAGAGAGAAAGCAGTGTGATCGCAAAGCTGTCAAGTGCATAAATGACTTAGAATTCTCGACAACTTGCTTATAAGTTTTCTGATGACGTATAGTGATTGTTACATCATAAACTGTTGTCATGGAGTTATGTTCCATGTCCTATTGGCTAGTTCCCACTAAATAGCTTAATAGCAGAGGTGTGACGAGATCCCCATATTGAACATGACGAGATTTAGCATCGTGGCTAACGCTTTGTATGGCAACAAACACATCACAAAATATTGTGTTTCGAAAGTATTAAAGTTGCTGGCTAGCCCAACATTCATGCAATAATCATAGTTCATGAAAATAAATGTACATGTGTTAGGTTTTCTTTTCTATTATGAACATTTAGGATATTTAACATATTAGGAACTCGTTTTTCTGATTTGTATATTTTTCAAACCCTGCGGTTTCTTCCTTTGCCTCCATGCTGTGGTCCTTGGCACTCGTGGCCCTGGTCCTCTCTTCTTCTCCAGCCACTGTTGGGCAGTTTTCCCCCAGGCTGCTGCTTCACAAAAGTGCCCCCCCTTACTACCCCCTTACTTAGTTACTAAAAATACTGTAATTAAAGTGATCTAGTGCCAGTGGTAGATACATGGAGGTAGGATCAGTGTGACTGGTTGAGGAGCCTTATGGTCTGAGGAGAGAAGCTGTTCTTCAGTCTGGAAGTGCGTGTACCAATGCTGCGGTAACGTCGACCAGATGGGAGCAGTGTGAACAAGCGACGGCCTGGATGGCTATTGTCCTTGATGATGTTTCTGGCTTTTCTGAGGCATCGTGATTGGTAGATGCTATGCACAGAAGGGAGGTGGCAGCCAATGATGCGCTCTGCAGATTTTACCACCCTCTGTAGGGCCTTGCGGCCAGCAGCGGTGCAGCTCCCGTACCAAGCAGTAATGCAGCCTGACAGGATACTCGGTGGGGGGAATGCTTGTTGCGGGCCGTCTCTTCTTCATGGTGATGGAGGATAGCAGTCTCAACTTCTTGTCTGCATGGGTAAAAAAAAAAAAAAAACAAGTTCTAAGCTCGTATTTAACCCGTATTCAGAAATTAAAATGCCAAAATGTGCAGGTATGATAACTCACCCTTTGGGGGATTATTGTCCTGAACCGGTGGCCACAGTGGACGGCTGAATTTTCCAATGGATGAGAGGGCATTGGGGTCCATGGAGATGGCTGTCCACTGTCTTGCCCTCTTTTGCCTTTCACTCTTGGCTTCCATCCTCAGCCGATCCATTTGGCAGACCAGCATTTGGTGGTGAGCTGGCGAATCCAGCCTATGTAGCTTGAATGAACAACAAAAGTCGACTCAACATGTCGGTCAAATATAAAGTTGTCTAGGAAGTTATGCATTTTCAGATAATTCCCAAAAATGTAAAGGACTCTACAAATCAAATAGTTGCAATTAGTCATTAACAACTTACCTACTTTGTCCAAGGCATGTTGAGTTGCATATGTGAGTAAAAATTTCTGAAAATTTAAATCTTCCATTTCTCCAAGATGTGGGGAAAATGTAAATGTGAAGAGCTGTTCAGTTTGTTGCAGGAGCCAATCAGAGATGACTGGGTGTGTTGGGCCGTTCACACCTTAGACCCCCTGCTGTCATCTTTTGTTCGCTGATCCTTTTGTCTACAGGACACAGATTTCATCACAGTGGCTGTGTATAACGGAGACGATGTCAGACGGCCCAACAGTAGAGTTCTTTGAAGGCAATTACAGCAGACAGGCTGACGGCCAGACAGACAGCCAGCCACACAGACAGGCAGACAGACAGACAGCCAGCCACACAGACAGACAGGCAGACAGACAGACAGACAGACAGACAGCACCATGGAACTTACAGACAGTCATTGGAGGTGTATTGGACTTGTCCAACCTGTAGTGATCTTGTAAATATTTCTAAAAGTTGGTTTAGTAACTCTATGGCCAAGTGGAAACAATAAGACGAGGAAAGTGACAGACTATTTCCAAAGGTAAAATAGAATAGCTGACTTACCTCCGACAATATTTAACTGTTGTGTGTGTTTGTCTCCACCTGGTGGACAGTGGCCAATTTTCAAGACTCCCTGATCTGTTCCATTGCGCAACTGTTCAGGATTACTCATCGCTCACACCTGGACCTGAGACAACCAGAACGTCAGTCCCGGCCAGATTGTAAAGTTACATGAGTTGAGTAATTCCTGTACTTATTCCTGCGTCAGCCTAACAGCCAGTATTTGTTACCAGTGTTGCTTATCGTCTGCTTTGCTGCTCTCCAGGAATGCCCGTCACGGTGACTCACCTGGAGCACCGGAATATTCACCTGAGCACTCGGATAGACCTCGCGACTGGCAACTACGGACCTGCCACTTCACTCATCTGCTCAAAAATCTCCAGGAGAGTTTCAATGCCATTCAACATTCCTTCCAAAACCTGCAGTTATTACTAAACTCTGGTAAAACTAAGTGTATGGTTTTCAACCGATCTCAGCCCACACCTGCCCGTCTACAAGATGGGTCTGAACTAGAGCTTGTTGATTCATACAAATATCTAGGTGTCTTAGACAGCTCTCTCTCCTTCCAGCCGCACATAAACAAAGTCTAGTCTAAAATTCGCTCTAGAATTGGCTTCCTGTGGGCTTCAGCAACAGGGCCTCCGTCACTCAGGCGGCAAAACTTGCCTTGGTGAAAATGACTATTATTCCAATGTTCGACTTTGGCGATGTCATCTATAGAACAGCCTCAAACTCTATGTGCTACAAAAATTGGATGTGGTTTACCATAGGGTCATACGTTTTGATACCAATGCCCCATACAACACCCACCAGTGCAAGCTTTACGCATTAGTCGACCGGCCGTCGTTAAGTACTCTGCGTTTAACCCATTGGTACCAACTTATTTACAAGTCCCTGCTAGGCAAAGTCCCACTGTACCGTAGCTCCCTAGTTACCGTAGCTCCACCCACCTGCAGTCTATGCTCTAGTAGGTATAGCGCCTTAGTCACCCTTCTCATAATCGCGGTCACATAATCCATGCGCTCAATTGACCTACCTGCTAGACACACTTTAATCTTTGTACATCCTGTATATAGATACTCATTGTACATTTATATTTTTAAAATATATTTGCTGGTGCCTTATCAATGCTGCTCAACAGAACCACATATACCTCATCCGGTTTTTCACTTGACCCTGTATTCCCTTATTGTGTCCCATTGGTACTTGCACGCCTGTGTTCTGTGTACTTATAATGTAACTGTATTTCGTCCTGCACATTTTCTCGCCTCATCTTGGCCAGGTCAACGTTGCAAATGAGAATTTGTTCTCAATCGGCATACCTGGTTATATAAAGGTTAAATTAAAAAAATTACACCTGCCACACCCCTCTGGATTATATCTAACAATAAACCATACTGTTAGACTTTTCACCTGCGTCCAGTCAGCTTTTGGGTTCAATCTTGCCTGATCTTGCCCGGTCATGACAGATAGACAACGCAGAATATATTTGGGTGGATTACTGTAGTAGTTCATGTTAAACATGACATAATCTTTGTCTGTTAAATGCGTTTTAATTATAATTGCACAGAGATTCTATTTATTTTGCAAATGAGAAATGTCTGGTGTTTTCAAGCCTGACATTTGAACAACCCAAAATACAAAACTCTACAATTCCAATGTAAACACTGTGTATATATATGTATAAATATATATGTATTTATTATTATTTTATCATAAAGTTGACCCCTTGTAGATGTTTTTGCTGATCATGAGAAACACTCAGGAACTTGCACAAAGAGACACCTAAATGTCTGTTTAAAGGGTAACTTTTATACCTCTGGCCCACTACTGTACAACTAGGCTTATTGTCTCTTACCTGTGTTTTGTTTAGTTTTGTACAACAGTTGATAAAACGAACATTTAACCCATATCTCTTTGGCCATTTTGGTTGAAGTATCTGTTGCATTGAGAATTCAACACTACATTTAACAAACAAATCCTGTTGTGAAATTGACATAGGTTGACCTATTCAAACGACACATGGTTCAGCCAAAACCAGCGTAGCGGACCAGCGTAACCTGTCAAATCACACAGCTGGCAACCTGTGAAGGACTCAACATCTCACTGTCCAGTTTGAAAAAATCCAATTACAACATATATTGAAACAGGAGTGCGAATATATGTCAAATTAGTTCTCAATTACCTTAAACACAGTTAAGTACTTCCAATACTTCAAGCATTGAGTGTGAACCCTGTGAAACATTTTCTAAATTAAAGTACCTGTTGTAGTTAGGCTACAATCTACCAATCATGTTTATTTTCAATTAGTAGAAAATTAAGGAAGTAACAAAGGGTATTGTAAAGACCAGTGTGTGTTCAATGTGAAAATATTACAGTTTACAAACAACAACAACACTTGGTAACCAATCAATCAATCAAATTTATTTATACAGCCACAAATTTGTCACGAATTGGCTAGGAAAAACTCCCTGAGGGTCAAATTTAGGAAGAAAACCTAGAGAGGAACCAGCCTCTGAGGGGTGACCAGGACGACTGGGAGGGGTGATGTGTTGGGTAGATTGGAAGGACCCTTTCTTCTTGGTTTGATCAGCAGCACAATGACCTAACAGGAAACAGGACATCGGGTTATATTAAATGTAACACGGACAGATTTGAAAAGCACCAACTGAAAGTGTGCGTTGTCCTTTAGCAATGACTTAGGAGGACAAAGTGGCACTCTACACCTGACAGCGACGCTATACAGGATATGAGACATCGACTGATAGAAATAAAGACTTACTGGTAGTGACAAACTAAGATAGAGTCCCCGTTCCTGACTACTCGTCTTCACCCACAGCCTCGTCCTTTTGTGTAATTGTCTGTGTTAAATCAGTGTATTGTACACTGATTTAACACTGACAATTACACAAAACACGGCGCAGCTCAGCGTCGAACCGGCCCTCCGCGGCGCCATCGGTTGATGTGTCTCACTTTCACCACATCAACATCCATTGGCCGCTCGTCCTGGTGAGAGGGGACTTGGTTTTGCCACATACTGGTGACCTGGGGCCCTTCTGTCCATTCCATGAGATTGTCCTCATTGTCTCTTTGACTGGAGACTGGTTGGAAGGAGTTGGGCTGGTACTGGCTTCCAGAGGGAGGCGTATTCAAGAATGGACATTTATAATTCCCCTGCAATTAAAAAAAAAAAAAGATATCAATTATTTCTTTATATTAACATTGTATTCATTCTTGTAGAGTGACCCTGTATAAACCCAGTCCAAAGATGTGTACATTATAGAGACCACTCACTGACATCTAAGCTTAACAAACCTGGTTCTGGGAGTGTCCCCCAGAGGTGGGAAGTCCTCCGGTCATCTGATTGACCAGCCATGAAGCCAAAGCGTCCCTAGGAAGCTTCCTCAACAGATCCCATGTAACCTGGTCCAGAGGAAATGGGTGGAGGGGTCCAAACTGGCTCAGAAACTGAAGGATGTCCATTACTGTAACAGTAATATAATCAATAATATTACTTGCAAATAGTATCGAGAGAGAGAGAAAGCAGTGTGATCGCAAAGCTGTCAAGTGCATAAATGACTTAGAATTCTCGACAACTTGCTTATAAGTTTTCTGATGACGTATAGTGATTGTTACATCATAAACTGTTGTCATGGAGTTATGTTCCATGTCCTATTGGCTAGTTCCCACTAAATAGCTTAATAGCAGAGGTGTGACGAGATCCCCATATTGAACATGACGAGATTTAGCATCGTGGCTAACGCTTTGTATGGCAACAAACACATCACAAAATATTGTGTTTCGAAAGTATTAAAGTTGCTGGCTAGCCCAACATTCATGCAATAATCATAGTTCATGAAAATAAATGTACATGTGTTAGGTTTTCTTTTCTATTATGAACATTTAGGATATTTAACATATTAGGAACTCGTTTTTCTGATTTGTATATTTTTCAAACCCTGCGGTTTCTTCCTTTGCCTCCATGCTGTGGTCCTTGGCACTCGTGGCCCTGGTCCTCTCTTCTTCTCCAGCCACTGTTGGGCAGTTTTCCCCCAGGCTGCTGCTTCACAAAAGTGCCCCCTTACTACCCCCTTACTTAGTTACTAAAAATACTGTAATTAAAGTGATCTAGTGCCAGTGGTAGATACATGGAGGTAGGATCAGTGTGACTGGTTGAGGAGCCTTATGGTCTGAGGAGAGAAGCTGTTCTTCAGTCTGGAAGTGCGTGTACCAATGCTGCGGTAACGTCGACCAGATGGGAGCAGTGTGAACAAGCGACGGCCTGGATGGCTATTGTCCTTGATGATGTTTCTGGCTTTTCTGAGGCATCGTGATTGGTAGATGCTATGCACAGAAGGGAGGTGGCAGCCAATGATGCGCTCTGCAGATTTTACCACCCTCTGTAGGGCCTTGCGGCCAGCAGCGGTGCAGCTCCCGTACCAAGCAGTAATGCAGCCTGACAGGATACTCGGTGGGGGGAATGCTTGTTGCGGGCCGTCTCTTCTTCATGGTGATGGAGGATAGCAGTCTCAACTTCTTGTCTGCATGGGTAAAAAAAAAAAAAACAAGTTCTAAGCTCGTATTTAACCCGTATTCAGAAATTAAAATGCCAAAATGTGCAGGTATGATAACTCACCCTTTGGGGGATTATTGTCCTGAACCGGTGGCCACAGTGGACGGCTGAATTTTCCAATGGATGAGAGGGCATTGGGGTCCATGGAGATGGCTGTCCACTGTCTTGCCCTCTTTTGCCTTTCACTCTTGGCTTCCATCCTCAGCCGATCCATTTGGCAGACCAGCATTTGGTGGTGAGCTGGCGAATCCAGCCTATGTAGCTTGAATGAACAACAAAAGTCGACTCAACATGTCGGTCAAATATAAAGTTGTCTAGGAAGTTATGCATTTTCAGATAATTCCCAAAAATGTAAAGGACTCTACAAATCAAATAGTTGCAATTAGTCATTAACAACTTACCTACTTTGTCCAAGGCATGTTGAGTTGCATATGTGAGTAAAAATTTCTGAAAAAGATTTAAATCTTCCATTTCTCCAAGATGTGGGGAAAATGTAAATGTGAAGAGCTGTTCAGTTTGTTGCAGGAGCCAATCAGAGATGACTGGGTGTGTTGGGCCGTTCACACCTTAGACCCCCTGCTGTCATCTTTTGTTCGCTGATCCTTTTGTCTACAGGACACAGATTTCATCACAGTGGCTGTGTATAACGGAGACGATGTCAGACGGCCCAACAGTAGAGTTCTTTGAAGGCAATTACAGCAGACAGGCTGACGGCCAGACAGACAGCCAGCCACACAGACAGGCAGACAGACAGACAGCCAGCCACACAGACAGACAGGCAGACAGACAGACAGACAGACAGACAGCACCATGGAACTTACAGACAGTCATTGGAGGTGTATTGGACTTGTCCAACCTGTAGTGATCTTGTAAATATTTCTAAAAGTTGGTTTAGTAACTCTATGGCCAAGTGGAAACAATAAGACGAGGAAAGTGACAGACTATTTCCAAAGGTAAAATAGAATAGCTGACTTACCTCCGACAATATTTAACTGTTGTGTGCGTTTGTCTCCACCTGGTGGACAGTGGCCAATTTTCAAGACTCCCTGATCTGTTCCATTGCGCAACTGTTCAGGATTACTCATCGCTCACACCTGGACCTGAGACAACCAGAACGTCAGTCCCGGCCAGATTGTAAAGTTACATGAGTTGAGTAATTCCTGTACTTATTCCTGCGTCAGCCTAACAGCCAGTATTTGTTACCAGTGTTGCTTATCGTCTGCTTTGCTGCTCTCCAGGAATGCCCGTCACGGTGTGCCATAGAGTTACTAAACCAACTTTTAGAAATATTTACAAGATCACTACAGGTTGGACAAGTCCAATACACCTCCCGTGCCTGTCTGTAAGTTCCATGGTGCTGACTTTCTCGTCTGTCTGTCACCTGTCTGTCTGTGTGGCTGGCTGTCTGTTCTGTCTGCCTGTCTGTGTGGCTGGCTGTTTCTGGCCGTCAGCCTGTCTGCTGTAATTGCCTTCAAAGAACTCTACTGTTGGGCCGTCTGACATCGTCTCCGTTATACACAGCCACTGTGATGAAATCTGTCCTGTAGACAAAGTATCAGCGGAACAAAAGATGACAGCAGGGGTCTAAGGTGAACGGCCCAACACACCCAGTCATCTCTGATTGGCTCCTGCAACAAACTGAACAGCTCTTCACATTTTACATTTTCACCACATCTTGGAGAAATGGAAGATTTAAATTTTCAGAAATTTTTACTCACATATGCAAACTCAACATGCCTTGGCAAAGTAGGTAAGTTGTTAATGACTAATTGCAACTATTTGATTTGTAGAGTCCTTTACATTTTTGGGAATTATCTGAAAATGCATAAACTTCCTAGACAACTTTATATTTGACCGACATGTTGAGTCGACTTTTGTTGTTCATTCAAGCTACATAGGCTGGATTCGCCAGCTCACCACCAAATGCTGGTCTGCCAAATGGATCGGGCTGAGGATGGAAGCCAAGAGTGAAAGGCAAAAAGAGGGCAAGATGGACAGCCATCTCCATGGGACCCCAATGCCCTCTCATCCATTGGAAAATTCAGCCGTCCACTGTGGCCACCGGTTCAGGACAATAATCCCCCAAAGGGTGAGTTATCACACCTGCACATTTGGCATTTTAATTTCTGAATACGGGTTAAATACGAGCTTAGAACTTGTTTTTTTTTTTTTACCCATGCAGATGGCAGAAGTTGAGACTGCTATCCTCCATCACCCATGAAGAAGAGACGGCGCAATGCTACTTCCCCCCCACCGAGTATCCTGTCAGGCTGCATTACTGCTTGGTACGGAGCTGCACCGCGTGCTGGCCGCAAGGCCCCAGAGGGTAAAATCTGCAGAGCGCATCGATTGGCTGCCACCTCCCTTCTGTGCATAGCATCTACCAATCACGATGCCTCAGAAAAGCCAGAAACATCATCAAGGACAATAGCTATCCAGGCCGTCCGCTTGTTCACACTGCTCCCATCTGGTCGACGTTACCGCAGCATTGGTACACGCACTTCCAGACCAAGAACAGCTTCTTCCCTCAGACCATGTAAAAGGCTTTCCTCGCCAGTCACACTGGATCCTACCTCCATGTATCTACCACTGGCACTAGATCACTTTAATTACAGTGCATTTTTAGTGGCAAGGGGGTAGTAAGGGGGGCACTTTTGTGAAGCAGCAGCCTGGGGAAAACTGCCCAACAGTGGCTGGAGAAGAAGAGAGGACCAGGGCCACGAGTGCCAAGGACCACAGCATGGAGGCAAAGGAAGAAACCGCAGGGTTTGAAAATATACAAATCAGAAAACGAGTTCCTAATATGTTAAATATCCTAAATGTTCATAATAGAAAAGAAAACCTAACATGTACATTTATTTTCATGAACTATGATTATTGCATGAATGTTGGGCTAGCCAGCAACTTTAATACTTTCAAAACCCAATATTTTGTGATGTGTTTGTTACAAAAAAGCGTTAGCCACGATGCTAAATCTCGTCATGTTCAATATGGGGATCTCGTCACACCTCTGCTATTAAGCTATTTAGTGGGAACTAGCCAATAGGACATGGAACATAACTCCATGACAACAGTTTATGATGTAACAATCACTATACGTCATCAGAAAACTTATAAGCAAGATGTCGAAATTCTAAGTCATTTATGCACTTGACAGCTTTGCGATCACACTGCTTTCTCGATACTATTTGCAAGTAATATTATTGATTATATTACTGTGCAGTAATGGACATCCTTCAGTTTCTGAGCCAGTTTGGACCCCTCCACCCATTTCCTCTGGACCAGTTACATGGGATCTGTTGAGGAAGCTTCCTAGGGACGCTTTGGCTTCATGGCTGGTCAATCAGATGACCGGAGGACTTCCCACCTCTGGGGGACACTCCCAGAACCAGGTTTGTTAAGCAGATGTCAGTGAGTGGTCTCTATAATGTACACATCTTTGACTGGGTTTATACAGGGTCACTCTACAAGAATGAATACAATGTTAATATAAAGAAATACTGATATCTTTTTTTTTTTTAATTGCAGGGAATTATAAATGTCCATTCTTGAATACGCCTCCCTCTGGAAGCCAGTACCAGCCCACCTTCCAACCAGTCTCCAGTCAAAGAGACAATGAGGACAATCTCATGGAATGGACAGAAGGGCTCCCAGGTCACCAGTATGTGGCAAACCAAGTCCCCTCCTCACCAGGACGAGCGGCCAATGGATGTTGATGTGGTGAAAGTGGAGACACATCAACCGATGGCGCCGCGGAGGGCCGGCAGCAATTAGCCGTGTGTTTAATGTATTGTCAGTGTTAAATCAGTGTACAGTGCCTTTGATTTAACACGAACTCAATTACACAAAGGACGAGGCTGTGGTGAAGGCAGTAGTCAGCGTCACTACCAGTAAGTCTTTATTTCTATCAGTCGATGTCTCATATCTAATATAGCAATCGCTGTCTCAACAAGTGCCACTTCTCTAAGTCATTGCTAAAGGAGACAACACGCTTTCAGTTGGTGCTTTTCAAATCTGTCGTGTTGCATTTGTATGTCCTGTTTCCTGGGCCCAGGTCGTGCTTGCGATCAGAAGGGTCGCTGTCTACCCAACACATCGCCCCTGTGATCTAGTCACCCTGACAGTTCCCCTCTAGGTTTTCTTCCTAAATTTGACGTTCAGGGATTTGGCAGTGCATGACAGTATAAACTATAGGAGGGGCGGTCGGTGGTGGTGCAAGTGTTGTTGTTGTTGTAGGCTGTATTTTCACATTGAACACACGCAGTCTTTACAATACCCTTTGTTTCCTTGATTTTCTACTGGTGAAAATAAACATGATTGGCTCAGATTAGCAACCCCCAATACAACAGGCTGCTGAACTGAAAATATTTCTGAGTTCACATGTTCTTGAAGTGTTGATATAACTGTGTTTGGAAAGCAATTGAGTATTGACATATATTCGCACTCATATTTCAACTATATGTTATATTAGTGCTGAACAGTGAATGTTGAGTCCTCACGGGGCCCGCCAGCTGTGTGTTTGACAGGACTGCAGTCATACGCTGAACCTGACCGTTGAATAGGTCAACCTATGTCAATTTCCTGGCAGTTTGATGTAGTGTTGAGTCTCAATGCAACAGATACTTCAGCAAGTGGCATGGAGTTAAAATGTTCGTTTTATCAACTGTTGTACAAAACTAGAAACACAGGTAAACAATAAACCTAGTTATACAGTAGTGAAGCGGAAAATTACCCTTTAAACCAGGCATTTAGGTAATGCTCTTTGTGCAAGGATTCTGAGTGTTTCTCATGATCAGCAAAAACATCTACAGAGGTCAACTATGATAAAAAATAATAATAAATACATATATATTTATGCATATATATACAGTGTTTACATTGGATTGTAAGAGTTTGTATTTTAGGTTGTTCAAATGTCAGGCTAAGCCTCAGACATTCTCATTTGAATAAATAAGTCTCTGTCTGATATATTAAAACGCATTTAACAGACAAGATTATGTCATGTTTAACATGAACTACTACCTGTAATCCACTTAGGCTATGTTCTGCGTTATTATCTGTCATGTTCCGAGCAAGGTCAGGCAGATTCGAGCAAGCTGACAGGCATGAGTAATCTAACAGTATGGTTTATTGTTAGATATAATCAGAGGGTATTGTGATGTAATTTTAATTTGCAACATATAACCGGGTATGCCCGATTGAGGCAATTCTCATTTGCAACGTTGACACAACATGAGCGAAATGACCTTACGGTGCATTATAGTGCAGAACACAGGCGTGTACAATGGCTGAGGTCAGAGTGAAGAGCCGGATGGCGTCATATGTTCTGTTGAGCAACGTGATAAGGCACCAGCAAATATATTACAAAAATAAATGTACAATGGTATCTATATACAGGATGTACAAAAGGTAAATGTGTCTAACAGGCTGCGTCCAATTAGCATGGATATGTGACATGATATAATTAGGCGCTATACTACTAGGCATAGACTGCAGGTGGAGTGGGCTCGTGGCTGAGGGCTGCGACGGTGGGACTTTTGCTAGCAGAGACTGTAAGTAAGTTGGTACCAATGGGTTAAGCGCGCAGAGTACTAACGGCGACGTCATTAATGGTAGCTACGCGTGAGTATTGTGGGGCATTGTATCAAGCATATGACCTATGGTAAACCACATCCAATTTTGGCACATAGAGGATTGAACCCATTCTATAGATGACATCGCCAAGGGTCGAACATTGGGGCAAATAGTCATTTTCACCAAAGACTGGGCCGCCTGTACTGAAGCCCACGAGGCAATTCTGAGCGGCCACAGACAGGCTGTTTATGTGGCGAGCTGGAGAGGCTGTCTAAGACTGCCTAGATGTTTGTATGAGCTCGGCAAGCTCTAGTTCAGACTGGCAGACAGACTTGGTAACAGACTGAATCGGTGAGAAAACCATACGCTAGTTTTACCAGGTTTAGTATTAGCTGCAGGTGGAAGGAATGTTGAGGCATTGGGCTCTCCTGGGACACGAGCCAGGTGGCGGGTGGCTGAACCGGTGCGAGATATCAGTGCTCAGTGAGCTCTTGTGCTCCAGGTAGGCGCGGCAGTGAAGCAGGTAAGCTGGCACTGAATACTGGCTGTTAGGCTGACGCAGGAATGGGGCTGCAGGAATTACTCAGCTCATCATAAACTTTGTCAGACTGGCGTTCGATCAGGTGTGGCGATAATCTGAACAGTTAACAATGAAACGAATCGGGAATGTGAAAATTGGCCGCTGTCCCACCGAATTGGCGCACAACTGGTTAAGTATTGTCGGAGTGAGGCGGCTATTCTATTTTGCCTTTGAAATAGTCTGTCTTTCTCGTCTTGGCTGTTTCGCGGCCATAGAGTACTAAACCAACTTTTAAGAAATATTTACAAGATGCAGGTGGTTTCAGTCCAGCCGCCTCCGACAATGCCATACATGTCTGTGAAAAGTTCCAGCCAGTGGCTGTCTGCTCTGTCTGTCTGCCTGTCTGTCTGTGGCTGGCTATCGCTCTGCTGTGCGCTGGCTATACTAGCTGCGGCCGTCAGCCTGTCTGCTGTAATTGCCTTCAAAAAAGCTCTACTGTTAGCCGTCTGACTGCTCATCTCCGTTACTCTACAGCCACTGTGTGAAAATCTGTGTCCTGTAGACAAAGGATCCGCGAGCAAGATGACAGCAGGTCCCAAGGTGTGAGCGGCAACACCCAGTCATCTCTGATTGGCTCCTGCAACAAACTGAACAGCTCTTACATTATTTTCCCCATCTTGGAGGAAATGGAAGATTTGGGATTTTCAGAGATTTCATTGCTTTCATATGCAACTCAACATGCCTTGGACAAGAAAGTAGATAGTAATATTATTGCAACTATTGATTTGTAGAGTCGCACACATTTTGGGAATTATCTGAAATGCATAACTTCTAGACAACTTTATATTTGACCGACATGATAGTCGACCACATTGTTCATTCAGGCTACATAGGCTGGATTGCAGCCAGCTCGCCACCAGGCTGGTCTGCCAAATGGTCATTTTGAGATGGAAGCCAGAGTGAGGTAAGAGGGCAAGACGATATCATGGACTAATCTTCTCATCCATTAGGCTTCAGCGATCCTGTGGCCACCGATTCATCCCCCAAGGAAGTGATTAGCCTGCATTTTGGCATTTATTTCTGAATACGGGATTAAGCTGCAACTAGGCTTGTTTGCCATGCAGGTGAGACTGCTATCCTCATCACCATGGCGACCGCGGCAAGCGCACCCGAGGCTGCATTACTGCTTGGTGCGGAGCTGCACCGCTGCTGGCATGAGCCCAGAAGAGGTAAAATCTGCAGGGCGCATTGGCTGCCACCTCCATACTGTGCATAGCATCTACCAATCCCGATGCCTCAGAAAACCAGAAAGCCTCAGAACAATAACCATCAGGCCAGTCGCTTGTTCACACTGCTCCCATCTGTTCGGCGTGCAGCACATTGACTGAAGAACAGCTTCTCTCAGACCATAAGGCTTTCCTCAACCAGTCACACTGATCTACCTCCATGTATCTGCCACTGGCATAACTGGTGCAGTATTTTAGTGGCTGGGTGGGAGGCACTTTGTGAGCAGCGGCCTGAGCTGCCCGGCGGCTGGAGAGAGAGGACCCGGGTACAGTGCCAGGTTCCACGGCATGGAGGCACAGGAAGGAACCGCAGGAGTGAATATACAAACCCAGCAGTTCCTAATATATTAAATATCCCTAAATATTCATAAATAGAAAAGAAAACCTAACACATGTACATTTATTTTCATGAACCTGTTGTGCATGAATGTTAGCTTTGTACCCGGCTTAATATTTGTGATGTGTTGTTGCCATACAAGATTGTGTGCTAAATGCCGTCATGTTATATGGTTCTGCACTCTGCTATTAAGCAGCAGTGGGAACTGGCAATGAGATGCATGGTTTTGCTAACTCCAGCGACAACAGTTTGCTCGATGTGGCGTAATGCCTGCGTCGTGAAAAGCTTACAAGCTGGGTTGTCGGGAGTCTCAGTCATTATGCCTTGACAACAGCGTCACTGCTTTCTCTGCTGCTCTCGATACTATTTGCGAAGCCAATATTATTGATTATATTACTGTTGCAGTATGGACATCCTTCGGACTCTGTGGTCTCCGCCCATTTCCTCCTGGACAGCCAGGCACATGGGATGCGAGCTTCAGCACGGCTTCATGCTGGTCAATCAGGCCCAGGCCGGAGAGACTCCCCACCTCTGCTCCCAGGGCAGGTTTGTTAAGCCAGATATCGTGGTGGCCTCCATAATGTACGCATCTTTGGACGGGACTGCTACAGGGTGCTCTGGGAATGAATGCAATGTTAATATAAAGAAATAATTGATATCTTTTTTAATTGCAGGAATTATAAATGTCCATTCTTGAATACGCCTCCTCTGAAGCCGAGTAACCCAGCTCCTTCCAACCGGTCTCAGTCAAAAGAGACAATGGTTTTGTCTCATGGAATGGACAGAAAGCCCAGATCACCAGTATAATGGCAAAACCAGTCCCCTCACCAGAGACGGCGGCCAATGGATGACGGTGGTGAGAGTGGTGCATCAGCCGATAGCGCCGCGGGAGTGGCACATGAGCTGCCGTATTTGTGTAATTGTCAGTGTTCGTCAGTGTACAATGCACTGATTTAACACGGAACTGTTACCTGGCGGGCTGTGGGTGAGGAGTAGTCAGACGAGGACTCTATCTTAGTTGTCACTACCAGCTCAGGAGTCTTTATTTCTCTCAGTGATCTGTCTCCATATCCTAACCAAATAAGCTGTCTGTGTGAAGTACCACTTTGTCAAAGTCATTAACTGGGAGCAACGCACACTCGGGCCAGTGCCCTGTTACATTGTATAACCCGTGTCTGTTAGGCTCGTGTGCTGATCCAAACCAGAGGGTCATCTGCAACACATCACCCCTCCCAGTCCTGGTCACCCCTCAGGGTGACCTGGGATTTTCTTCCTAGAATTTGACCCTCAGAATTTCTATTAAGTGACTGGGAAATTTATTGGCTGTATAAATAAATTTGATTGATTGATTGGTACCATGTTGTTATTGTTTGTAAACTGTGTACATTGAACACTGTCTTTACAATACCCTTTGTTACTTCATATTTTCTACTAGTGAAAATAAACATGATTATTATCAACCTAATACAACAATTACTTTAATTTGAAAATGTTTCACAGGGTTCACATGTAGTATTGGAAGTACTAACTGTGTTTAAGGTGATTGAGCTAATTTGACATATATTCGCACTCTCATTTCAATATGTTGTAATTGAATTTCAAACTGAACAGTGAATGTTGAGTCCTTCACAGGTGCCAACTGGCGCAGGTTACGCTGATCTATGTCGTTTGAATAGATCGGCACCTATGTCAATTTCTGGCAGAGATTTGTTTGTTAAATGTAATGTTGAGTGCTTCAATGCAACCTCTTCAACCAAAATATTGAAATAATAGTTAAATGTTAGTTTATCCTTTGTTGTACAAACAAACAAGAGCACAGGTAAAGAGACAATGGCTTTGGTTGCATTAGTGGGCGGAAGTATAAAGAAAGTACTGAACAGCATTTAGTGTCTCTTTGTGCAAGTTCTAGTATTTCTCATGATCAGCAAAAATCTGCAAGTAACTGATAAGTAATAATATTTATGCATATATATACACAGTGTTTACATTGGAGGCCAGCAGGATTTGCTATTTTTATTCCAAATGTCAGGCAGCCTTGAACATTACTCATTTGCAAAATAAATAAGTCTGTGCAATTATAGACAAAACGCATTTAACAACGGAGAACCCATGTCATGTTTAACATGAAGACCTGCAGTAATCACTTAGGCTGCGTTGTCCCATCTGTGCATGACCGAGTGATCGAGCAGGTGGGCAAAGCTACTTTTTTGAAAAATCTAACAATTATGATTTATTGACAGATATAATCAGAGGTATGGCAGGTGTAATTTTTAATTTAACAACATATAACAGTGTGCTGATGTGAAATTCTCATTTGCAACGTTGACCTGGCAGATGAGCGGCGTGCGGGATACTGAGGCTGCACAGAGCACAGGCGTGCAATACCAATGGAGACACAATAAATGCAGAGGTCAGGTGAAAAGAGCAGTTAGTATATGTGGTTTCTGTTGAGCACATTGATAGACGCCAGCAAATATATTTAAATATAAATGTACAATAGTAATCATATGCAGGATGTACAAGATAGCAGGTAGGTCAATTGACGCATGAACCATGTGACATGTGGAGGTGACTAAGAGCGCTATACTAGAGCATAGACTGCAGGTGGGTGTACGGCAACTAGGGCTGCGGTACAGTGGGACAGCGAGACTTGTAAGTAAGTTGTGCCAACTGGAGTTAAGCAGAGTGCGACGACGTGCTGTGCGGCAAGCTGCGCTGTGAGTGTTGCATGGCATTGTCTCCAAACGTATGACCTATGGTAAACCACATCAATGCCATGGCACATAGAGATTTAGTATTCTAGATGTTTATCGCCAAAGAAATCAACATTAGACAATGTCATTTTCACCAAGGCAAGTTTTACCGCGGCTTGAGCCCTATTTGACACGAGCCAATTCTAGAGCGAGTACAGATGTGCGGCTGGAAAAATTTGTCTCTTTCCCTAGATGTTGTATGGTCAACAGGCTGGATTCAGGCATCTTGTAGACGGGCTCAGTGTGAGCTGAATGGATAAGCCATACCTTAGTTACCGGGATTGTGGCCAACTGCGGGTTTTAGTGTTGAATGGCATTAGCTCTCACCAGGCTGGCAGTGGTAGTGTGGGATCATGATTGCTCAGTCACAGTCTCAGTGGCTCAGGTGAGTGGCCGTGACAGGCATTCCTGGAAGAGAGCAGCAAAGCAGGCGATAAGCAGCACTGGCCAACAAATGTATTGGAAGCTGACGCAGATAAGCTGCAGGAATTACTCCCAGCTCATGCTGGCTTTTGTCTGGTTCTGGTGTCTCAGGTCAGGTGTGGCGATGAGTAATCTGGACAGTTAGCAATGAAGGCTGAGGAGTGCTTAGTGGCCACTGTCCGAATGAGACAAACACGCACAACAGTTAAATATTAATGGGAGGTAGTCAGCTACATTATTTTACCTTTGAAGCATCAGTCTGTCACTCTGTCTTATTGACATGGCCATGGAAATTACTAAACCAACTTTCAAGATCCCAATACACCTCAATGATATCTCATATGTAAGACCCATGTCTGTCTGTCTGC
>JAHKKI010000386.1:0-12584 GCA_029465975.1 Dallia pectoralis | reverse complement strand
TCCTCAGTTGTATATAATGTAATGCTGTACTGTTCTGTATAAAGTATGTTCATTATGTCCTCAGTTATATATAATGTAATGCTGTTCAGTTCTGTATAAAGTATGTTCATTATGTCCTCAGTTGTATATATAATGTAATGCTGTACTGTTCTGTATAAAGTATGTTCATTATGTCCTCAGTTGTGTATAATATAATGTAATGCTGTTCTGTCCTGTAAACAGTATGTTCATTATGTCCTCAGTTGTATATAATGTAATGCTGTAATGTTCAGTCCTATGTATGTTCATTATGTCCTCAGTTGTATATAATGTAATGCTGTACTGTTCTGTATTAAGTATGTTCATTATGTCCTCAGTTGTATATATATTGAAATGCTGTACTGTTCTGTATAAAGTATGTTCATTATGTCCTCAGTTGTATATAATGTTATGTAATGCTCTACTGTTCTGTATGGAGTATGTTCATTATGTCCTCAGTTCTATATAATTTAATGTAATGATGAACTGTTCTGTATAAAGTATGTTCATAATGTCCTCAGTTCTATATAATTTAATGTAATGATGAACTGTTCTGTATAAAGTATGTTCATTATGTCCTCAGTTGTATATATATTGAAATGCTGTACTGTTCTGTATAAAGTATGTTCATTATGTCCTCAGTTGTATATAATGTAATGCTGTACTGTTCTGTATGTTCAAGATGTCCTCAGTTGTATATTATGTAATGCTGTACTGTTCTGTATAAAGTATGTTCAAGATGTCCTCAGTTGTGTATAATATAATGTTATGCTGTTCGGTTCTGTATAAAGTATGTTCATTATGTCCTCAGTTGTATATATAATGTAATGCTGTTCTGTTCTGTATAAAGTATGTTCATTATGTCCTCAGTTATATATAATGTAATGCTGTACTGTTCTGTATAAAGGATGTTCATTATGTCCTCAGTTGTATATATAATGTAATGCTGTTCTGTTCTGTAAAAAGTATGTTCATTATGTCCTCAGTTATATATAATGTAATGCTGTACTGTTCTGTATAAAGGATGTTCATTATGTCTTCAGTTGTATATAATGTTTTGTAATGCTGTACTGTTCTGTATGAAGAATGTTCATTATGTCCTCAGTTGTATATAATGTAATGCTGTACTGTTCTGTATAAAGTATGTTCAATATGTCCTCAGTTGTATATAATGTAATGCTGTACTGTTCTGTATAAAGTATGTTCATTATGTCCTCAGTTGTATATTATGTAATGCTGTACTGTTCTGTATAAAGTATGTTCAAGATGTCCTCAGTTGTGTATAATATAATGTTATGCTGTTCGGTTCTGTATAAAGTATGTTCATTATGTCCTCAGTTGTATATATAATGTAATGCTGTTCTGTTCTGTATAAAGTATGTTCATTATGTCCTCAGTTATATATAATGTAATGCTGTACTGTTCTGTATAAAGGATGTTCATTATGTCTTCAGTTGTATATAATGTTTTGTAATGCTGTACTGTTCTGTATGAAGAATGTTCATTATGTCCTCAGTTCTATATAATGTAATGCTGTACTGTTCTGTATAAAGTATGTTCAAAATGTTCTCAGTTGTATATATATTGAAATGCTGTAATGTTCTGTATAAAGTATGTTCATTATGTCCTCAGTTGTATATAATGTAATGCTGTACTGTTCTGTATAAAGTATGTTCAAGATGTCCTCAGTTGTATATTATGTAATGCTGTACTGTTCTGTATAAAGTATGTTCAAGATGTCCTCAGTTGTGTATAATATAATGTTATGCTGTTCGGTTCTGTATAAAGTATGTTCATTATGTCCTCAGTTGTATATATAATGTAATGCTGTTCTGTTCTGTATAAAGTATGTTCATTATGTCCTCAGTTATATATAATGTAATGCTGTACTGTTCTGTATAAAGGATGTTCATTATGTCTTCAGTTGTATATAATGTAATGTTATGCTGTACTGCTCTGTATAAAGTATTTTCACGATGTCCTCAGTTGTGTATAATATAATGTTATGCTGTTCAGTTCTGTATAAAGTATGTTCATTATGTCCTCAGTTGTATATATAATGTAATGCTGTACTGTTCTGTATGAAGAATGTTCATTATGTCCTCAGTTCTATATAATGTAATGCTGTACTGTTCTGTATAAAGTATGTTCAAGATGTCCTCAGTTGTATATTATGTAATGCTGTACTGTTCTGTATAAAGTATGTTCAAGATGTCCTCAGTTGTGTATAATATAATGTTATGCTGTTCGGTTCTGTATAAAGTATGTTCATTATGTCCTCAGTTGTATATATAATGTAATGCTGTTCTGTTCTGTATAAAGTATGTTCATTATGTCCTCAGTTATATATAATGTAATGCTGTACTGTTCTGTATAAAGGATGTTCATTATGTCTTCAGTTGTATATAATGTTATGTAATGCCCTACTGTTCTGTATAGAGTATGTTCATTAAGTCCTCAGTTCTATATAATGTAATGTAATGCTGTACTGATCTGTATAAAGTATGTTCATTATGTCCTCAGTTATATATAATGTAATGATGAACTGTTCTGTATAAAGTATGTTCATTATGTCCTCAGTTGTATATAATGTAATGCTGTACTGTTCTGTATTAGGTATGTTCATTATGTCCTCATTTGTATATAATGTAATGTAATGCTGTACTGATCTGTATAAAGTATTTTCATGATGTCCTCAGTTGTGTATAATATAATGTTATGCTGTTCAGTTCTGTATAAAGTATGTTCATTATGTCCTCAGTTGTATATATAATGTAATGCTGTACTGTTCTGTATAAAGTATGTTCATTATGTCCTCAGTTGTGTATAATATAATGTAATGCTGTTCTGTCCTGTAAACAGTATGTTCATTATGTCCTCAGTTGTATATAATGTAATGCTGTAATGTTCAGTCCTATGTATGTTCATTATGTCCTCAGTTGTATATAATGTAATGCTGTACTGTTCTGTATTAAGTATGTTCATCATGTCCTCAGTTGTATATATATTGAAATGCTGTACTGTTCTGTATAAAGTATGTTCATTATGTCCTCAGTTATATATATATAGTGTCATGCTGTACTGTTCTGTATAAAGGATGTTCATTATGTCTTCAGTTGTATCTCTCATCTCATCTCATCTTCAACCGCTTATTCGGGTCGGGTCGCGGGGTAGCAGCTCTAGCAGGGGACCCCAAACTTCCCTTTCCCGGGCAACATTAGCCAGCTCTGACTGGGGAATCCGAGGCGTTCCCAGGCCAGTGTGGAGATATAATCTCTCCACCTAGTCCTGGGTCTTCCCCGAGGTCTCCTCCCAGCTGGACGTGCCTGGAACACCTCTCTAGGAGGCGCCCAGGTGGCATTCTTACAAGATGCCCGAACCACCTCAACTGGCTCCTTTCTATGCAAAGGAGCAGCGGCTCTACTCCGAGTTCCTCTCGGATGACTGAGCTTCTCACCCTATCCCTAAGGGAGAGGCCAGCCACCTTTCTGAGAAAACCCATTTCGGCCGCTTGTACCCGCGATCTCGTTCTTTCGGTCATGACCCAGCTTTCATGACCATAGGTGAGGGTAGGAACAAAGATTGACCGGTAGATCGAGAGCTTTGCCTTTCGGCTCAGCTCTCTTTTCGTCACAACGGTGCGGTGAAGCGAATGCAACACCGCCCCGCTGCTCCGATCCTCCGACCAAACTCCCGCTCCATTGTTCCCTCACTCACGAACAGGACCCCGAGGTACTTGAACTCCTTCACTTGGAGTAAGGACTCATTCCCTACCCGGAGTAGGCACTCCACCGGTTTCCTGCTGAGAGTCATGGCCTCAGATTTAGAGGTGCTAACCCTCATCCCAGCCGCTTCACACTCGGCTGCGAACCGATCCAGTGAGTGCTGAAGGTCACCGACCGATGAGGCCATCAGGACCACATCATCCGCAAAAAGCAGTGATGTGACCATCAGCCCACCGAACGGAACCCCTCCCCCCATGACTACGCCTTGATATCCTGTCCATGAATATTACAAACAGGATTGGTGACAAAGCGCAGCCCTGGCGGAGGCCAACCCCACCGGGAACGAATCCGACTTACTGCCGAGGACACGGACACAGCTCATGCTTTGAGCGTACAGAGATTGGATGGCCCTGAGAAGAGACCCCTCACCCCATACTCCGCAGCACCTCCCACAAAAGATCCCGGGGTACCCGGTCATACGCCTTCTCCAGATCCACAAAACAAATGTAGACTGGATGGGCATACTCCCAGGCCCCCTCCAGGATCCTTGCGAGAGTAAAGAGCTGGTCCGTGGTTCCCGGCCAGGACGAAAACCGCATTGTTCCTCTTCAATCTGAGGTTCGACTATTGGTCAACCTCCTTTCCAGCACTTTGGAGTACACTTTACCAGGAGGCTGAGGAGTGTGATACCTCTGTAATTGGCACACACTCTCTGGTCCCCCTTTTAAAGAGGGGAACCACCACCCCGGTCTGCCACTCCTCTGGCACTGTCCCAGACTTCCATGCAATGTTGAAGAGGCGTGTCAACCAAGACAGCCCTTCCCCACCCAAAGCTTTTAGCATTTCTGGACGAATCTCATCAGTCCCTGGGGCTTTGCCACTGTGGAGTTGTTTGACTACCTCAGCGACTTCCCCAGGGAAACTGACGATGACCCTCCATCAGCCTCCAGCTCTGCCTCTGTACTAGAGGGCGTGTAGGTCGGATTCAGGAGCTCCTCAAAATGCTCTTTCCAGCGCCCGATCACATCATCAGTTGAGGTCAACAGTGTCCCATCCTTACTGTACACAGCTTGGATGGTTCCCGTTTTCCCCTTCTGAGGTGCCGAACGGTTTTCCAGAAGCATTTTGGTGCCGACCGAAAGTCCTTCTCCATAGCTTCTCCAAACTTCTCCCACACCCGCTGCTTTGCCTCTGACACGGCAGCGGCTGCAGCCCGGGGCCTGTCGGTACCCTGCAACTGCCTCCGGAGTCCCCAGGGCTAGCATATCCCTGAAGGCCTCCTTCTTCAGTCGGACAGCTTCCTGACCACCGTGGTCCACCACGGTGTTCTAGGGTTACCACCCCTTGAGGCACCTAGGACCTTGAGACCACAGCTCACCGCCGCAGCTTCAGCAATAGAAGCTTTGAACATTGCCCACTCAGGTTCAATGCCCCAACCTCCACAGGGATGCCAGCAAAGCTCCCCCAGAGGTGTGAGTTGAAGATCTCTCGGACAGGGGCTTCCTCCAGACGTTCCCAGTTAGCCCACACTACACGTTTGAGCTTCGCCCACCCTCTGATCTAACACACCACAAGATGGTGATCATTTGACAGCTCCGCCCCTCTCTTTACCAGAGTGTCGAAAACATGCGGCCTCAGATAAGACGATACAGTCACAAAATAGATCATCGACCTTCGACCTAGGGTGCTCTGGTACCATGTACACTTATGCGCCTCCTTATGTTCGAACATGGTGTTTGTTATAGACAATCCATGACTAGCACAGAAGTCCAATAACAAACGACCGCTCGGGTTTAGATCAGGGAGGCCGTTCCTCCCAATCACGCCTCCAGGTGTCTCCATCGTTGCCCACATGTGCGTTGAAGTCTCCCAGCAGAATGATGGAGTCCCCTACTGGAGCCCTATATAGGACTCCCTTCAGGGTCTCCAAGAAGGCTGAATACTCCGAACTGCTGTTTGGTGCATAAGCACCAGTTCAGTTGTATATAATGTTATGTAATGCTCTACTGTTCTGTATGGAGTATGTTCATTATGTCCTCAGTTCTATATAATTTAATGTAATGATGAACTGTTCTGTATAAAGTATGTTCATTATGTCCTCAGTTGTATATAATGTAATGCTTTACTGTTCTGTATAAATGATGTTCATTATGTCCTCAATTTTGTATAATGTAATGTAATGCTGTACTGATCTGTATAAAGTATGTTCATTATGTCCTCAGTTGTGTATAATATAATGTTATGCTGTACTGTTCTCTATAAAGTATGTTCATTATGTCCTCAGTTGTGTATAATATAATGTAATGCTGTTCTGTCCTGTAAACAGTATGTTCATTATGTCCTCAGTTGTATATAATGTAATGCTGTAATGTTCAGTCCTATGTATGTTCATTATGTCCTCAGTTGTATATAATGTAATGCTGTACTGTTCTGTATTAAGTATGTTCATTATGTCCTCAGTTGTATATATATTGAAATGCTGTACTGTTCTGTATAAAGTATGTTCATTATGTCCTCAGTTATATATAATGTCATGCTGTACTGTTCTGTATAAAGGATGTTCATTATGTCTTCAGTTGTATATAATGTTATGTAATGCTCTACTGTTCTGTATGGAGTATGTTCATTATGTCCTCAGTTCTATATAATTTAATGTAATGATGAACTGTTCTGTATAAAGTATGTTCATTATGTCCTCAGTTGTATATAATGTAATGCTGTACTGTTCTGTATTAGGTATGTTCATTATGTCCTCATTTGTATATAATGTAATGTAATGCTGTACTGATCTGTATAAAGTATGTTCATTATGTCCTCAGTTGTATATAATGTAATGCTGTACTGTTCTGTATAAAGTATGTTCATTATGTCCTCAGTTCCATATAATATAATGTAATGCTGTTCTGTTCTGTATAAGTATGTTCATTATGTCCTCAGTTGTATATAATGTAATGTAATGCTGTACTGTTCTGTATAGAGTATGTTCATTATGTCCTCAGTTGTGTATATAATGTAATGCTGTACTGTTCTGTATAAAGTATGTTCATTATGTCCTCAGTTGTATATATATGAAATGCTGTACTGTTCTGTATAAAGTATGTTCATTATGTCCTCAGTTGTATATAATGTTATGTAATGCTGTACTGTTCTGTATGAAGAATGTTCATTATGTCCTCAGTTCTATATAATGTAATGCTGTACTGTTCTGTATAAAGTATGTTCATTATGTCCTCAGTTGTATATAATGTAATGCTGTACTGTTCTGTATGAGGTATGTTCATTATGTCCTCAGTTGTATATAATGTAATGCTGTACTGTTCTGTATAAAGTATGTTCATTATGTCCTCAGTTGTGTATAATATAATGTTATGCTGTTCGGTTCTGTATAAAGTATGTTCATTATGTCCTCAGTTGTATATATAATGTAATGCTGTACTGTTCTGTATAAAGTGTGTTCATTATGTCCTCAGTTGTGTATAATATAATGTAATGCTGTACTGTTCTGTATAAAGTATGTTCATTATGTCCTCAGTTATATATAATGTAATGCTGTACTGTTCTGTATAAAGGATGTTCATTATGTCTTCAGTTGTATATAATGTTATGTAATGCTGTACTGTTCTGTATGGAGTATGTTCATTATGTCCTCAGTTCTATATAATTTAATGTAATGATGAACTGTTCTGTATAAAGTATGTTCATTATGTCCTCAGTTGTATATAATGTAATGCTGTACTGTTCTGCATTAGGTATGTTCACTATGTCCTCATTTGTATATAATGTAATGTAATGCTGTACTGATCTGTATAAAGTATGTTCATTATGTCCTCAGTTGTGTATAATATAATGTTATGCTATTCAATTCTGTATAAAGTCTGTTCATTATGTCCTCAGTTGTATATATAATGTAATGCTGTACTGTTCTGTATAAAGTATGTTCATTATGTCCTCAGTAGTGTATAATATAATGTAATGCTGTTCTGTCCTGTAAAAGTATGTTCATTATGTCCTCAGTTGTATATAATGTAATGCTGTAATGTTCTGTCCTATGTATGTTCATTATGTCCTCAGTTGTATATAATGTAATGCTGTACTGTTCTGTATAAAGTATGTTCATTATGTCCTCAGCTGTTTATATATTGAAATGCTGTACTGTTCTGTATAAAGTATGTTCATTATGTCCTCAGTTATATATAATGTCAATGCTGTACTGTTCTGTATAAATGATGTTCATTATGTCTTCAGTTGTATATAATGTTATGTAATGCTGTACTGTTCTGTATGGAGTATGTTCATTATGTCCTCAGTTCTATATAACTTAATGTAATGATGAACTGTTCTGTATAAAGTATGTTCATTATGTCCTCAGTTGTATATAATGTAATGCTGAACTGTTCTGTATAAAGTATGTTCATTATGTCCTTAGCTGTATATAATGTAATGCTGTACTGTTCTTTCTTATGTATGTTCATGATGTCCTCAGTTGTATATAATGTAATGTAATGCTGTACTGTTCTGTATAAAGTATGTTCATTATGTCCTCAGTTGTATATAATGTAATGCTGTACTGTTCTGTATAAAGTATGTTCATTATGTCCTCAGTTCCATATAATATAATGTAATGCTGTACTGTTCTGTATAAAGTATGTTCATTATGTCCTCAGTTGTATATAATGTATGTAATGCTGTACTGTTCTGTATAAAGTATGTTCATTATGTCCTCAGTTGTATATAATGTTATGTAATGCTGTACTGTTCTGTATGAAGAATGTTCATTATGTCCTCAGTTCTATATAATGTAATGCTGTACTGATCTGTATAAAGTATGTTCATTATGTCCTCAGTTGTATATAATGTAATGCTGTATAAAGTATGTTCATTATGTCCTCAGTTATATATAATGTAATGCTGTACTGTTCTGTATAAAGTATGTTCATTATGTCCTCAGTTGTATATATTGTAATGCTGTACTGTTCTGTATAAAGTATGTTCATTATGTCCTCAGTTGTATATAATATAATGTTATGCTGTTCTGTTCTGTATAAAGTATGTTCATTATGTCCTCAGTTGTATATATAATGTAATGCTGTACTGTTCTGTATAAAGTGTGTTCATTATGTCCTCAGTTGTGTATAAAATAATGTAATGCTGTACTGTTCTGTATAAAGTATGTTCATTATGTCCTCAGTTATATATAATGTAATGCTGTACTGTTCTGTATAAAGTATGTTCATTATGTCTTCAGTTGTATATAATGTTATGTAATGCTGTACTGTTCTGTATGGAGTATGTTCATTATGTCCTCAGTTCTATATAATGTAATGCTGTGTACTGTTCTGTATAAAGTATGTTCATTATGTCCTCAGTTATATAATAATGTAATGCTGAACTGTTCTGTATAAAGTATGTTCATTATGTCCTCAGTTGTATATAATGTAATGCTGTACTGTTCTGTATTAGGTATGTTCATTATGTCCTCATTTGTATATAATGTAATGTAATGCTGTACTGATCTGTATAAAGTATGTTCATTATGTCCTCAGTTGTATATATAATGTAATGCTGTTCGTTCTGTATAAAGTATGTTCATTATGTCCTCAGTTGTATAATATAATGTAATGCTGTACTGTTCTGTATAAAGTATGTTCATTATGTCCTCAGTTATATATAATGTAATGCTGTACTGTTCTGTATAAAGGATGTTCATTATGTCTTCAGTTGTATATAATGTTATGTAATGCTGTACTGTTCTGTATGGAGTATGTTCATTATGTCCTCAGTTCTATATAATTTAATGTAATGATGAACTTATGTCCTCAGTTCTGTATAAAGTATGTTCATTATGTCCTCAGTTGTATATAATGTAATGCTGTACTGTTCTGTATTAGGTATGTTCATTATGTCCTCATTTGTATATAATGTAATGTAATGCTGTACTGATCTGTATAAAGTATGTTCATTATGTCCTCAGTTGTGTATAATATAATGTTATGCTGTTCTGTTCTGTATAAAGTATGTTCATTATGTCCTCAGTTGTATATATAATGTAATGCTGTGCTGTTCTGTATAAAGTATGTTCATTATGTCCTCAGTTGTGTATAATATAATGTAATGCTGTACTGTTCTGTATAAAGTATGTTCATTATGTCCTCAGTTATATATAATGTAATGCTGTACTGTTCTGTATAAAGTATGTTCATTATGTCTTCAGTTGTATATAATGTTATGTAATGCTGTACTGTTCTGTATGGAGTATGTTCATTATGTCCTCAGTTCTATATAATTTAATGTAATGATGAACTGTTCTGTATAAAGTATGTTCATTATGTCCTCAGTTGTATATAATGTAATGCTGTACTGTTCTGTATTAGGTATGTTCATTATGTCCTCATTTGTATATAATGTAATGTAATGCTGTACTGATCTGTATAAAGTATGTTCATTATGTCCTCAGTTGTATATAATATAATGTTATGCTGTTCTGTTCTGTATAAAGTATGTTCATTATGTCCTCAGTTGTATATATAATGTAATGCTGTACTGTTCTGTATAAAGTATGTTCATTATGTCCTCAGTTGTATATATAATGTAATGCTGTTCTGTTCTGTAAACAGTATGTTCATTATGTCCTCAGTTGTATATAATGTAGTGCTGTAATGTTCTGTCCTATGTATGTTCATTATGTCCTCAGTTGTATATAATGTAATGCTGTATTGTTCTGTATTAAGTATGTTCATTATGTCCTCAGTTGTATATATATTGAAATGCTGTACTGTTCTGTATAAAGTATGTTCATTATGTCCTCAGTTATATATAATGTAATGCTGTACTGTTCTGTATAAAGGATGTTCATTATGTCTTCAGTTGTATATAATGTTAATGTAATGCTGTACTGTTCTGTATAAAGTATGTTCATTATGTCCTCAGTTCTATATAATTTAATGTAATGATGAACTGTTCTGTATAAAGTATGTTCATTATGTCCTCAGTTGTATATAATGTAATGATGAACTGTTCTGTATAAAGTATGTTCATTATGTCCTCAGTTGTATATATATTGAAATGCTGTACTGTTCTGTATAAAATATGTTCATTATGTCCTCATTTGTATATAATGTAATGTAATGCTGTACTGTTCTGTATAAAGTATGTTCATTATGTCCTCAGTTGTATATAATGTAATGCTGTACTGTTCTGTATAAAGTATGTTCATTATGTCCTCAGTTCCATATAATATAATGTAATGCTGTTCTGTATAAAGTATGTTCATTATGTCCTCAGTTCCATATAATATAATGTAATGCTGTTCTGTTCTGTATAAAGTATGTTCATTATGTCCTCAGTTGTATATAATGTAATGTAATGCTGTACTGTTCTGTATAAAGTATGTTCATTATGTCCTCAGTTGTATATATATTGAAATGCTGTACTGTTCTGTATAAAGTATGTTCATTATGTCCTCAGTTGTATATAATGTTATGTAATGCTGTACTGTTCTGTATAAAGTATGTTCATTATGTCCTCAGTTCTATATAATGTAATGCTGTACTGTTCTGTATAAAGTATGTTCATTATGTCCTCAGTTATATATAATGTAATGCTGTACTGTTCTGTATAAAGTATGTTCATTATGTCCTCAGTTGTATATAATGTAATGCTGTACTGTTCTGTATAAAGTATGTTCAAGATGTCCTCAGTTGTGTATATATAATGTTATGCTGTACTGTTCTGTATAAAGTATGTTCATTATGTCCTCAGTTGTATATATAATGTAATGCTGTACTGTTCTGTATAAAGTATGTTCATTATGTCCTCAGTTGTATAATATAATGTAATGCTGTACTGTTCTGTATAAAGTATGTTCATTATGTCCTCAGTTGTGTATAATATAATGTAATGCTGTTCTGTCCTGTAAACAGTATGTTCATTATGTCCTCAGTTGTATATAATGTAATGCTGTAATGTTCTGTCCTATGTATGTTCATTATGTCCTCAGTTGTATATAATGTAATGCTGTACTGTTCTGTATTAAGTATGTTCATTATGTCCTCAGTTGTATATATATTGAAATGCTGTACTGTTCTGTATAAAGTATGTTCATTATGTCCTCAGTTATATATAATGTATGCTGTACTGTTCTGTATAAAGGATGTTCATTATGTCCTCAGTTGTATGTAATGTTAATGTAATGCTGTACTGTTCTGTATGGAGTATGTTCATTATGTCCTCAGTTCTATATAATGTAATGTAATGATGAACTGTTCTGTATAAAGTATGTTCATTATGTCCTCAGTTGTATATAATGTAATGCTGTACTGTTCTGTATAAAGTATGTTCATTATGTCCTCAGTTGTATATAATGTAATGCTGTACTGTTCTGTATTAAGTATGTTCATTATGTCCTCAGTTGTATATAATGTAATGTAATGCTGTACTGTTCTGTATAAAGTATGTTCATTATGTCCTCAGTTGTATATAATGTAATGCTGTACTGTTCTGTATAAAGTATGTTCATTATGTCCTCAGTTCCATATAATATAATGTAATGCTGTTCTGTTCTGTATGAAGTATGTTCATTATGTCCTCAGTTCCATATAATATAAGTAATGCTGTACTGTTCTGTATAAAGTATGTTCATTATGTCCTCAGTTGTATATAATGTAATGTAATGCTGTACTGTTCTGTATAAAGGATGTTCATTATGTCCTCAGTTGTATATAATGTTATGTAATGCTCTACTGTTCTGTATGGAGTATGTTCATTATGTCCTCAGTTCTATATAATTTAATGTAATGCTGTACTGTTCTGTATAAAGTATGTTCATTATGTCCTCAGTTGTAT